>SCDY01001375.1:30349-55229 GCA_004143825.1 Drosophila micromelanica
GGGCGTCTTTGAGCTCTCTTGCTAGCCTGTTGGCATGAGCGGTTAGTCGATGATTGTAGTTTTCACTACACTGCTTAATTTGGTCTTCCACCCAGGCTAATTTATCTGCTCTCCTTATCTCAGCTCTGAGACTGATGAATTTGCTCTTGTACTATATTAAATCCTGCAGACTTCTTTGAAACTCCCATCGTTGCATATGTAATCGAGTTTAAGTTTTTAACCGAAAAATATATGATTTGGCTGTGAATATGAAGTAGTATATTTGATTTCTTTTCATTTGCAAACGTCTCTTTTTACGTCAATTGCGTATACGCCACGTGGCCGGCAAAAAACACGAATTTTAATTAACAAACAATTTAAATGAAATTGCGAATGCCGCCCAGCAACAGTACTAACAACAAACCGAATGGCCAAAAGCTGCAAACGCTGTTGGCCTCAAAAAGCGGATGTGCGTCATTTTACAGTGCATTGTAAATTCACCCAAAAATGCCAAACGTATTCTGGAAATGCTTTGCATTTCATCAATTATAGATTGCAGTTTGTGTGTGTGTGTGTGTGTGGCTGCCAAAATCAATTGTGTGTAATTGCTGTTGAAGTAGTTCGTACAACAATTTGGGCAATAGCCGAATTGAACTGAAGCTGAAAATGACACGAGCTCGCATCTCTGATTATTTGCTCTGACAACTGTCAGGCAAACTAGATCAGAGAGCCGCAAATAAACCTTTTGTAATAAAACAAAGAGAAAGAGAGAGATAGAGAGAGGTTGAGAGAAAAAGGAAGAGTACCCCGCTCTTCCACCTCTGTGAAAATATAAATTTATAATATTTTTTTATTTATGGTTTTTCAAATTGTCTGCTATGTATTTTTGTGTGTTGTTTAAACAATTATTTATGAGTATTTTATTTGCAACATTTCAATTGTAACCCACTCTTTGGGTTTGGGTTTGTTTTCACTCAGCAGTTGGCAGCTCTAAATGTTTTATTTTTGTCAGAGCAGCACATTGCAAACTTTTACAGCTGAGTGAGGACATGACATGGCTCTGCCTCACTGTCCCTCTCTTCTCTGATTTTCAATTTATTTACACACACACACATGCACACAACGGAAATTGCCAACCGTGTGGTGCATGGGGCAGGGCACAGGGCTGAGGACGTTGCCAGGTCGGCGATGCCACTTGAACCCAACGAGCCATAACAAAAGGCACACGAAGTAATTAACTTGTATTTATTGTATGCACACATAGTTCGCATAGCTGAAAGAGGGCTTAATATCATGCGGAAGGGGAGGTAAACGGCGGTAAATGTGCCCTCTTTCCCTTGCATAACTGGCTTGACTGCCTTTTCTAATTGATAAGCTTGCCCGCCATCAACCCTGGCTCTATCTGCATGTGCATTCAATTACTTGGCCCAGACGCCAGTCATGACTGCAACAGGCCAACTAACTGCAACTGATCAGGGCCAGGTCTCTACACATTATGCTGACCAGTTTAGATTTAATGTTTATTAGCTTTTCAACTTAAAGAGAAAGAGTACCACAACTTTAACGTGTCTTTCGTTAAATAATTACTTAAGCTTACTAGCGCTTGCAACAAGTTGTTTGTAATTTCCTTTCATAAAAGGAATAACTTTTTTAAGTACAAGAGAAATCTGTAAAAATTTGATTTGTTTCCTCCATTACATTTTGTATAAGAAACAAATGCATGAAAACCTGTCCTGAAACTGTGAAGATTTCGAAAAAATATTTAATTTTTTCTGTTGTTTCTATAAATTTAGACGTTTAAAAAATGACAAGGCAAATTTAACAAAATAAGTAATGATTGATATTTTTAGGTTTTATTTTTTTTTTACCTTTGATAACACCGCCAGCTATAATATAAAAAATGTTTTCTGATTTAACTACCAGATACAAATAACAGCAATAATCATTAATTTATTCATTTCTATAAATGCGAAAAATGTTATATTAAATGCCTTTGAGAAATTCAAAAGTCTGACATTTTTTCTAAATACAAACACATAAATACAAGCTGAACCACACAATTGATATTTATATTAGTGGACTCTTCATATATTCAATTATTTAAATATTTCAAGTTTTTTTGTATTTTCCCCCTCTACCACTCTCGCATATTTTTCTTTCCAAATTCTGCTCTTAAAGTGTATTTCAAGTTCGTGAGAACTTGAACTTATGATGGTTGTTTCTCATTTTCTATATGATAGTTGTTATTATCGTTTGGTCTGATGCGCTAGCAAGTTGGCACGCAACTTCTCGCTGTGGGGCATCCACTTGACTGAGACTGGGTAGAACTGAGTAGCCGCCGAGAAGAAGTGGGGATGGCAAACAGTTGTTGGCCAACTACTGGAGCCATAGCTCAAGTGGCGTGTCATTTACCTGGCAAGCCAGCGAGACTTTGAGGTTTTGTGAGAGTGCAGATACTGCAGTTGTAGTTGTTCGAAATGAAATATTGACATTAGTTGCATGATTTTATGGTCCGGCTGGAATTTAATTGCGACTTAAGTGCCAGACACGAAATCAAAAATCAATATTGCAGCATTTATTTGAATTGCGTTTCAATTTAATGACTTAATGTTCCGACCTGCCAAAGGATGCAGGACCTAAACGTGTGCAGATTAGATTCCGTAATGACACAGGAAACCAAAGTCAATTCAACTCAACTCGATTTCTAATCCAACACACACACACACACCATCTCTTTCGTTGTCTCTATTTCTCACTCTCTCTCTCTCTCTCTCTCTCTTTTTGTTTTGGTTCATTTGCAGGCTGAGTGCACAAGGAGTCTGGTAAATTGACTTAACAAAACGTGTGGCGCTTTGAAAGGACATCGTCGCCTCATGCTCTTCTTCTTCCACATCATATCCAACTTCAGACTGATTCACTGATTCACCCGCTGCAGGCCACATTGCACAACAAAACTCTAGAGTGCGGAAAACTTGGTGAACGCAATAGGAACACACAGCAAAAGGCATTTCAAGTGGAATGGCAACAAATTGAAATACGTGTTTCCCACGAAGAACGTGTGGCATGTGCAACAGCAGCAAGAACAGCAGTAGATAACAGTTAGAATAACAACATATCAGCAGCCCAAATTGTGCAGGAAATCAGCTGGAATCAGTTTTTATTGAGTCACATATCCTACAAATCATCTGGATTGATTAATGTGTTACGCATACGCAGTGTGCGCCAAGCAAACGAGGCGGCCCTTCAACTGCGAACATCACTCACCGGCTTCCACAAGTCATTAACACAACTGGCCAACGCCCTCACATCAACAACAAGAACTGCAGCAATTGGCATTGCAACCGCAGTTGCACCGCAACAGGAAACTTTCGCACACAAAACTCATCATCATCATGGCATTGTTTTGGCGCCGTCGCTCCACAACAATTGTGAAGCTGGTGGCATTGATGCTGGCCATTTGGTTCTGCATCGCGTTCCTCATCTACACGGACGACACACGCCGGCGGGCGGCGCAGGACAGTAGCGGCTACAGTGGGGCAGGTGGCAGCATTGGTAATTCCGGCAATGGTGTCGCCATCGGCGGAGATCCAATTGCCCTGGCACTGGAAAACCGCCCGCTCTCCGATGAGGAACGACCCGTCGCTGATGACATCAATAACAATGTCATCGCTGATGGCAATGGCGATCGCGATGCACCTCAGGAGGCGGATGTGCCACCCACGGCCAAGCACAAGCGGGTCCGGGTGATACCACGGCAGCAGGCCGACGAGTCCCTGCGCCACAATGTCGTCGTTCATCCCGGCGAGAGGCCCGACCGCAAACAGCCGCTGCCGCCCAAGGATGATGGTAAGTTGAGCAGACATTTTAATTAATATTTAATGTCCCGGGCACGTCTCGTATTACATGGAATTTGGCTGAATGTGCCGACGGTAATTATATAACCCATGATTTCTGTCTTAATTAATGATTGCGTTAGTTGAGTTTTATTAGGCAGAAATTTAAACGAAATAATATTTAGGCATTCATTAATTATGATAAATTACGGCACGTTCATTTCTAACTCGATTTACCTTTAATTATTGAAAATGAAACTAAGCAAGTTAATTTATGTTTATTACTAAAGCGGTGCGATTTAGAAAATACAGATTTCTTAAGCTGATAATTGAATGCAATCTCTTTCAGTTTATGTGAAAATTCATCTCTAATTTTATTTCTGTCTACCCAAAGTCAAGTTCTACCTTTTATATATAGAATTTTTGCAAAATAATTTGTTTTTCTTTCTTTGCACATAGTATTATCTTTAACTATTTCTTACACAAGATAATAACGTGGGAACAATTCCTGCTTGTATAGGTTTAAGTGAGGCAATAAATTCTGTAGTTCAGCTGGCATAATTTATGAGCTCATCAGAGCACAATTATGCTCGCCCTCTCTGTCCCCTGCACTTTGCGGCCTATACCTTCATAGTCGTCGCTTGTCTCGTCTGCTGCTCTATCTCTGCAAAGTTTTCATTTTTGATCTCAATAAATTTGCCAGGTCTCTGACTGCATGGCACTGGCCTAACAAATGTGCAACATTAATATTTATATTGAAATCAGTTCCAGATTAACCACATTTCTCGCTACATCCATCACAGCTGGACCGCGCAACTCTTCACCTCCATGTTTATTTAACTTGTTTCTATTTTTCTTACCTGATTCTTTAAGTATTTTTACGCTCGTATTTCTGTAATCAGTTTCTGCCCATCTCTGGCGTTGTCTGCGTTTCCCATTCAACCGATTCGCACTTCATTTCCACGCAATCGCTTGGAAACTAATTCACGTCCAGTTAGCATTTACGCAGCAGCTCTCTCTTTCTCACTCTTTCTTTGTCCATCTTCTCGCCCCGTCTCTCCCTGCTTTCGATGTCTCGTTTTCTTGGTCCGGCTTGCATTTTAGGTCAACCAGCCAGAAATCGAACTGAACGTATGGAAAATTTACATATATTGCTTGCCTCTCGAGCAGAACTGCTGCCGCCTCCTGTCAGCCCCTTGCTGCCCCCTGTTGTTGCTGCCTTAAAGAAAATTTCTAACAAGTTTTACAACAATGTTAAAGATGCCAGCGGCGACAACCACAACAACAAGCAAAACAACGCGAGGCGCAGGAGAAGCTGCACTTAACAACCTGCAATTGTTGCCAAACAGCATTTTCAATGGCATGCAGGTTAAATGGGGGGTTGAGCACGGATGGTGCCTCCGGGGGTTGGGGTGGTAAATAGAGAGACCAAAACTTGACTCATGCCGCTGTCAAGCGAGGCATTCGCATTAAGCATATTAAAACAACAACACCAACAACGAAGGCAACTCTTCTGCTACTAATCAGGCACAAAACCTTCAATCGTCGGCCCCTCGGCCTGGGGTTTTACTCAATGGATTGACTGACTTGACTGACTGTCTGCTTGACTGACTGACTGACTGGGCTCACTTCTGTTGGCCAAAATCAATGAAGCAGCCAGCCGTAACTTGGCTAAGGCTGTTGCTGTGCGCAGCGTTGGACAAGTGCCGGGGCAAATTCTATTGGCCAAGTCGCCGTCGGTTGCATGTGCTACAGACATTTAAGATTGCATCTGTGTCCAAGATGGGTTTCGTACAGTGATGTGTGCGTGACACGAGCCCGCACGACTCAAAATTGTATGGGTAAAATATTTAAGGAATATGAGTGAAATTATTGTTTAAAATACAATAATGATATCTAATAATTTTGCTTAAAAATATATATATCACCAAGTATAACATATTTTCACCTTGAGTCAAATACAAATTCGTGCGTGTCGTGTTAGTGATATTTTTTTACCATGCGTGCGTCTTAGTTGAGGTTTGAGAAACACGCGTTGATCTCTATAGGCAAAAGGCTTTCGGCCTGGCAGTTGCATACAGTGCACGTATTTGCAATTTCGCATATCATGTTTGCATCTCTTGCGCAGCCTCATCAGCAACAGAGGTGGCAAAGCTACAAGTTGTTATTGTTCTTCTTCTTCTTTTTCTTCTTCTTATTTCTGTTGTTGTTTCTTTGCTGTTTGCTGATCCTGTCGTGCAGCAGTCGCCCCGTGGCGTCAAAATTGTGTGCAAGCCTACAACGTTTACCAACACTCGACCACGCACATGAGTTGAAGTCCGGCCCTAGGTGCTCCGCTGGTCCGTTCGTCTCACCGGGTTCCTGTTAGGCCCCCCTCATGCATACACCATTGTCTGGGGCTGTGTGTTCATAGCTGGTAATTAGTGTTGTTGTACTTATTGCCTGGCCTTGGGGCGCTTACCACCAAAAGACGTGGCCAACACGACGTTTATCGCGCGCACGCATCAACCACAGGCAGAAGGCTGAGGACCAGCCCAGTCAGTCATCCAGTCAGTCGGGAGAGTCAGTCAGTGCCGAGACGCCGTCAAAGTGCCTGCTGGTCATGTCTTTAATACGCGCACTATCTTGATCTGGGCCTGCTCGGGTCTCAGGTCTCTGTCTTGGCCAGGTTTCATCTGTTCTCCATCCCCTTGTACTTGCGTGCATGATGCTTTCATAGTTTTTTTTTTACAATTTAGCAGCGATAATGATTTTGTACATACAATGCAAATGCCACGCCCACTAGCTCTAAAGAAACAAGCGAAACGCCTTTGGGAACAGCTGCTTCCACAGCAGATTGATTGCCCATCGTCCAGTCCCCTTTCTCCCTCCCCCCGATTCCACGCCCTGTTTTTAATCAATGCTAATCCCTTGCCATGTTAATACCATAACGCTGATTTGAGTGCGTATCCCAAGCGTGTGTGTCTGTGTGTGTGTCTGTCTATTGTCTTTATTTGAAGTCCCCTGGCAAGCCCCTCTCCCCCTCGCACCCGCTGGCAATCATTTTGCAAATAACGCTACTTTGGCATATTATGTTCCCTTTATGCTTTATGGAAGAACATGTTGGGGCAGCTTGTTCAGGCAGTTGGTAGGCGCCCCTCAGGCATTTGTCTGTGCCACACATTGGCACAGCTCCACCCACCACCACCCCCCCGAGGCGCTCCCTCTTTTTCAACTCTGTGGCAGCTCGCATAACGGACGCTTTATAGCTTCCTGTCACGCTCAGGCGTGTCCCCGGAGCCCTCCTCCTGTCTTCTCTCCCTCTCTCTTTGTGTCCTGCGCTACTCCTGGTTATGTCCATAAACTGCCGATAGATATGAAAATTATATAGATGGATAACGTATACGCCACTGCAGCTTGTTTGCCAATACAGTGAGCGCTGGCAATATAATTTTATATAAAAGTAAGAAGAAAGCTAGTTTGTTATACATAATTAATTGTTGTATATTTTAAATTTAACTCTGATGACTCGCATCAGCTTTAGCTATAAAAATATGATTGAAAATTAATTCCAAATTAATTAACTCCTTTTTCCTCAGTTCTAACACATATCTCTGTTCTGACTCAGCGACTTAAATTCAATTTTCCATTAGTCTTGAGTTCTCACTGTACAATCTGAAATCGTTTTCATATCTCGTTTTGGTTGAGTTTCTATATTTCGATACGCTATAATTGGATTGTGCTCAGGTGGCCACATTTGAATAGAAACACGCTGTCGGAGTTCGTGCCACAACATTCCATGCAGCGCTATAAATAAGTGAATCAATAAAACACATAAAAACTCAGAGACCTGGGCCTGCTACTCCTGGCGCGCCTACTCCACCCGCCTCTTCGCCCCCCTTTCGGCCTCTTGCGTTCCATTTTTATTGTTTTTTATTATGATGCGTGTGCGCGCGCACAGCATGCAAAAAAGTTCATTACAAAGGCAGTCGGGTGTCGCTTAGTCCTTTCTAGCTTTCCCGTTTCAGCTGAGCCTTCCATTTGCCCCTCCGTTTTTGGCACACGCGTGAATATTCCGCAATGAAGTTGTAACTACGACAAATCATAAAATTTATATGCGAATCTCCCCTTTTTTTCTAAGCTCCGATCCTATGCCCAGTTTTTTTTTTTTTCTTCTTTTCTTTTAATGGGTTTTGTTGTGAGACCAAAAATTTATCGCCGCCTGATTGGCCTCTTGGCTTTTCTTGGTTCTTACCAACAGTTTCTCTACTACCACAACATAATGTGGCTAACTTGGACTGGGATTGGAACTTCGGCTGGACTTTGCTTTTATGGGTTTTTATTTTGCAGCTACGTTTTTATGTTTATTGAAATGATTGCGGTAATTGAAATGTTTTTCCTTGTGCGACACTCTCTCACAAGCACTCGTAGACACACACACTCACACAAACACACACACTGGCAAACGAACAGCGCCAATAAGTGTCACTTCTGGCTGACAAATCTCATAAAAAGCAGCAACTGGCAGCCGGAACAGAATCATATTTCCATGCAAATGCAAATAACAAGATAATATAATGCACACACAGTGAGCACACTCACACATGTATGCACACACACACACATACACATTCATGTAGAAACGCCAAGCAGCAGAAGAACTCATTGAGCGTGTGCAAGATGCCACAGGCAACACGCATACGCACCGTTGCACACTGGTACGAGCATTTTGAAAATATAACATGCAATTTAATTATGTTCAGTTTGTTATTTAAATAAATTTGATTCTCAAAATTTTAATAAAATATCTATTAGTTATTACATAGTTATTAAATTTTTCGAATACCTTTATTGGATATTTTTGTAGCAACTATTTGTTATGGTTTTCTGTTCACTTTAAAAAGCTCTTCATATATTTCGGCTAAATGTCCTCTATGCTAGCTTTATTAATAAGCCCAATTTTAGTAAATCCCTAGCAAATTTAAATTTAAAATACATAAAGAACTTTATTAATTCTAATAGATAATTTTTCCAAAAATTTGTCCCACTGTGCGCTACAAATTTGCAAGCGAAGCATTTTTCATGCACGACGCTGATGATGACAACTTTTCATGTCAAATGCATTGCGATTTATCTTCGCAGCGTGTCACATGTTGTGCCAGTCGTAAATTTCATGCACAACAAAGCAACAGCAGCAGCGGCATCCTTTGCCCTTGCAACCCGACACGCCCCGCCCCTAAACTGAACCCTGGCAATTTTAAGCCAAATCAAGCAATAACTTATCCATCTTAACTTCGTTTTAGCGTCAGATAAAAGCGTTTTGGATGCACCGGCGGCTAATGCTGATGAGAATCCCGGTGAGATGGGCAAGCCGGTGGTGCTGCCCAAGGAAATGGCGCCGGACATGAAGAAGGCCGTGGACGACGGCTGGACTAAGAATGCCTTCAATCAATATGTCTCCGATTTGATATCCGTGCACCGTTCACTGCCCGATCCGCGCGATGCCTGGTGCAAGGATTCGGCGCGGTATCTGAGCAATCTGCCCAAGACCGATGTAATCATCTGCTTCCACAACGAGGCGTGGTCCGTGCTGCTGCGTACGGTGCATTCCGTGCTGGATCGCTCGCCACCGGAACTGATTGGAAAGATTATCCTAGTGGATGATTACAGCGATATGCGTAAGTATTAATTATTGGCAGGATATTTAATATATATTTTATTAACTTGTCGTTTCCTTTGCAGCACATTTGAAAAAACAGCTTGAAGACTATTTCGCTTCCTATTCCATGGTGAAGATTGTGCGCGGACCGCAACGCGAGGGTTTGATACGCGCCCGTCTTCTAGGTGCCAAATATGCTGAGTCACCGGTCATTACCTATCTGGATTCGCATTGCGAGTGCGCTGAGGGTAAGTTTAGAAATTGGTGTGCACTGTTAATCAAGTGAAAAAGAGTATATTGTCTGTAATAGAATATAGAAACACCGAATATGCTATTTACTGAAAACTTCCTTTAAAGATCAATCCAGGAGTACTTTTATCAAAATAATAAGAGCAATATTTTTTGAAAATTATATTCACACTTAAAAACAGCGTATTGCCCGGCAGTTGCTCTATTAATGTTATCTTTATTTTTGCTGCCCAAAAGTATGCAACGTGGTTTTGCCCCAATTGACTTTGGCTCATGTTTAATGCAACATTTGAAAGCAGTTGCAAATCGTTGAAGCAATTTACAAAATATCTAATTGACTGGCAAATTGTTGGCATTGTTTTGTTTATTAGCCTGACCAAATTAACGGTAAATTAATTATTTAATTATGCCGACAATTGTAAACACATATAAAACACGCTTTTAAAATATTCAGCTTAAATGTAGTCAACTTATTTTTGGGCCAACAAAACAAAAGTCCAACAAAACAAAACATAAAATGTTACAAATTTTCGGTGTACTTTTCGTGTTTTTGAAGGGTCGCTTTAAGCGCATTTCGCGAATCCCCAGCGTGCTCTTAACGTGGCCATCAATTTTGCTGTTACATTTGATAGCCCAAAGATGAGATTCGTTTGGCCGGACGACAAAGGCAACCGAAAACAAATAACAGAAAACGGCAACAGCAACAACAACAAAAACAAACAACAAAATTGTTGGCAATAAAACAAAGCCAACTAGTAAATCACTTAATCTTCAGTTTTGTTAGCCGGCACTCGAGCATTGATAGCTGTGTACTCGTCTCGTTTTGGCCAGAAATTTCATTTTGCACAGGCGAAAATGATGGAAGGGCAACAACACACAATCAATTTTGTTTATTGCACAAGGAATCGATGAAACCAAGAGCAAAAGAGAAAACTAATGGAAAAACTTGCTAAAAAAAGAGGAAAAATGAAAAAATCATGCAGAAAAACTTTGAGCTCGAGAAACGTGAATAGCACTGTGTGTGTGTCTGTGTGTGTGTATGTGTGTTAAAAGAAAAACCATTTTTGGCTCTTTCATTTTACTTTGGAGTTGTCATCGTTGTCGTCAATGCCGATGATGGATGACACGGCCAAGCCAAAGAGCTGCACATGAAAAGCACTTGACAAAACCAATTAAATCAACTTATAAAGAACTACATTCTTATGAAAGTAATAAAGCACTGAGAAAAACTAGTTGTATTCTACATAATATTCTATTTTGTATGTAACATCTGGTATCTATCTACATAGATCATATGTCATAAAAATATATGTTTATGTATGTATATTTGAGACAGTAGCAAAAACAGTTAATTTTTAGTGTAATAATTTTTTTTACCAATCCAAGCTTATTTATGTTATATTGTATAAAATGAGGAAATACTTTATGTTTAATTTGTGTATTTATTTACTACACTTAGGATACCACTGCAAAAAATAACTTGTATACAAAAAATAAGCCCCATCTTTTTAATAGTTCTCCGAAACTAAATTCATATTTCTCTCTATTTTCCTTCACAGGTTGGTTGGAGCCGCTGTTGGATCGCATAGCGCGCAATTCGACAACTGTAGTCTGTCCTGTTATCGATGTTATCGATGATACAACTCTGGAGTTTCATTATCGCGACTCCAGTGGGGTTAATGTGGGCGGCTTCGATTGGAACTTACAATTCAGCTGGCATGCGGTGCCGGAACGTGAGAAGAAACGCCATAACGTAAGTTCGAGCTTGTTACGTATACGCCCCCTACCTGCCAAATTATACATGCACACATATATACATGTATACTTAAATGTAGTATATTTGCTATCCATGTTCCGCCAAACAGCGACCACACTGAAATTTTCAAACAGTTCAAATGTGGGCAGGCTCTGTTTGGGGTATTTGCGGTGTGGCGCGTGTTTGTTTAAGCACATGCCATTATCCTGTATGTATTTGTGTGTTATATTTGGTTCAGCCATGGTTGGGTTAGCCGAACTAGCCCCAACCTTTGCACGGCATAGCAAAAATACGTTTTACAAAATACACGCGTACTACGGAAAACGCGAAGCCGCTTAAAGCGCTCGAACGTGACTCCAAAATGTTTGCTGTGAATTGAATGTGGCTATCAAAGCAAACACACACACTAACATGGTACACACACACACACAACCAGCCAGGGCTGTCGGTTATGATATGGTTTTGTCGTTGGTTCATTTGGAATTTTCCATTCAGCTTTTCCAATGCATAACATAAAACGAGCAAAGGGAAAAGTGTACAGAAATTTAAGCTTAAATCAAAAAGCGAACAATCCATTCATTTATAATAGCTAAAATTGGTATAGAATATTCAAAAATCAAAAAATGAAATACTAAAAATCAATCTGTACAATCAAATTTAATAGCATTCAGGCGGAAGTTAAAAATTTGTTGTTTTTCTTTGTGCGTCAATTTGTGTTTTTTTAAACGAAGCAATAAAAAGTCAAGTATTCTTTTGGGCTTCTATTTAGCAGCAGGAAGTGAGCACAGATGTAAGGGAATTCCAGTTTAATTAAAATTTTATAAATGTTATAGTTTGAAATAGTACATGCCAATAAAAAAAATTCAGAAAGTTTTATTTGCTGTTCACATTATCTAGAGCCTTAAGTAGTCAATCGTAGTAGTTATAATATACACATATTTACTTACTTTACTTTAGAAAGTTAGCTTATAACTAAAAACCGAAGAGAAACAAACATTGTTACAATTTGCAGATACAACAATTTGCTCCATGTGCGGTATTTCTACGAATTTTATGTTATGTAGATAAATAGTTTATATGTAAATTTTAACACCCCGCCACAATTTCTGTTGTCTCAAAGCAAACCAAAAATTTTGCAAAATATTTATTTAGTTTGTTTGTTTGGGCGTTGTCATAAAAAGTTGTGTGGCTGTGCATTAAGTACCTAAGGAAACCCAGATATGTGTGATGTGGAGTAGAGCCCGAAGACCCATTTAATATTAATTCGCATAAATTGGAATTACCTCCTTATATGCCCGACACCTGTCGCCCAACAGCAGCTATAGCTGCCCGCAGGCCCTCCGAGGTGTTCATTTATTCTGGCGATGAATGTGAATGTGTGCAATAATAGTGAATAGTTTGGCAAGCACTTGAAATGCAATTTAGTTGTTGGCTTTAAGCTCAAACCACTGTTTCTCACTCAAGTTGCAGCTTTGATGGTGCTCGGCATTTGTCGAGTGGCCAAAATTGTTATATATTGTTTTAATTAAAAATTCATTTTAAGCAAGAATTTTGCATTTCTGTGCTCGAATCCTGTGGCTGGCTTTGCTGAAAGCTTTTCAGTGCTCATTTCGTGGTTGCAATTTTTTGTTTTTACTTTTTCAATGTTGCCATAACATTTGAATTAAACTTTTCGCATTCGTTCTTAATTACAACATTTGTCTTTTAAATGCGCGAATTATGGGTGTAAAGCTGCCGCTGTCGGGCATCATGTAAGTGATATTACGTATACGACGCGTTAAACCGGCAGAAATATTATAAGGAAATTACAACAATGGTTGGCAAAAGGGCGCCCGCGTTGCTGCAATTAAAATCCAAAATTGTTTACAGCAAATTCTCGACTTCTGACTGCTGTCGCTGCTTCTGATGTTCCTGTTAATGCTGCTGCTGAATTTGCAGTTGCAACAGCAGCCGCTAGCATCGCCTTTTGCGGCGTAAATATGTGGCATAATTGTTTTTACAAGCGCCAAGGGAATTTATGGGAACATTGTTGCCGAAAATCCATTCCACAGTCGGTGGCAGTCAGGAACTGGCATAGGCAGAGAGTGAAAACGGGACACATTTTCATAGCTGTTGTTACTGCTGCGGATGCTGCTGATGCTGCGGCTGTTGCTGCTGTTGCTGTTGTTGCCACTTGCCGCCTGCAGCTGCACTTAGCAGCTAAATCAAGTAAAGCATTTCCTGAGCACCACATTGGCAATTTGCCGGCTACGAAATGGGAATGAGCCATAAATGTAGCCTGTGTGTGTATGTAGTCAATGATAATAGCAGCCAGAACTAGGCGAACAGCGTAAGAAAAATCTATGAAACGGCAGGAAAAGAAAAAGAATTTTCCTCGCATGTGTGACAAAATGCAATAAATGACAGACACAAAGTTTTCGCTGCTGTTGTTGCAACATAAATTGAAAAGCTTTTTTGTATACCCTCCATTCAACGAAAATATTTTAAGCAAGGCTAACAGATAGAACGTGTCATATTCAACCTTATAAAGCATATATATACGTGGTCAGCTTCAGCTAGATTTCGATAATTTCTTTCTTAAAATCGTTATCTATCGGTACACTCATGTTTGTTTTCATAAAGTCGTTGAATTTAGGGATATGTAGGGAATCCATATTTGTAATTTAAATGTCCGTTAAGCAATCCAATTAATTTCGTGCCTGTTTAACTATCGATTTTGATTGATTTTTCCGCTGTTTTTATTAAAGAGTTAAAATTTCTTGAATACCTCCTCTCAGATAAACATCCAAAGCACCTCTAAGCCAGGCATTTTCAACTAAGGCATACTAGTTTTATAATATCAAAAGTACTCGCATGTATTTCTCTAAGCACTGGCAACCTCAAGTGCAGCCACAAACAAGGACCATAGAGCTGTCCTTGCTCCCAGGCTACCTGCAGGCAGCTGTTGACAGACTTAAAGCCTGCTCTCAACTTTTGCTATGTGTCCAAAAAGTTGCTCAACTTGTTACGACAGCAACAACAATATTAAACACAGGTAATGTGTGACGGGGGTCGTAGGAGGGGAATATCGCATCAAAAATACATATTCGTTGGGAGCAGCAAAAGTTGCGTCAGCTTTGTTTGTGTTTTGCGTTTTGTTGTTCTTGAAGCGTTCGATATATTTAAGAAGGCATCAAGGAAGGACATGCTTATACAGCGGGCAGCGGGAAAGTGGAGACGGCTGCCTGATTACACGTGAGTGGCGTTGCCAGCGCCAATGGCTAATGGATTTGGCATTCAACTTGGCAGCTGCCATTTGTTTGACTGCCCAGCCACCCTGCTGTGCTCTAGCACCCCCCACTCCGCCCTGTCCAATCAGCAAATTTGGTAAAATGTTCAACTTTTGCCATCGAATTTGCTTGGCCTGTTCAAGGCTTAGTCAAGAAAGTGGGTTTGAAGGCAGTTGGTGCTGCAGGCTCAGCATAAATCAAAACTCGGGGCAAATTGTGAGCTTCTTGTTGAGATGACTTTAATGTGCCACCTCGTAAATAATATTTAAACAACGGGTACGGCGCTTTTGTGTGTCAGATCTTACGAGTTTTATGGTCTGCTCACAACTCGGAACGAACTTTTGCGAGATTTCTATAACAATTTTATTGCCATTCTCCCACCTGCCGCATTTTGAGTTACCTGACAGCACGCAGTTGGCAATTTCCAGCTGCCAGCTGCTTGCCACATGCCACACGCTCGCATTTTTTTATTTTTTAAGCCTTTTAACACCGACCGAATTTTTCATGACTCATGTTACTGTACGGTTTTCTTAACCCCCCTTAAAGGTGTTTCTTTAAGATGTATATTTTTTTAGCTTAAAGCAAGCAACACTTTTCTTAAGGCATTGTGTTGATGCATATTATGATGATTCCAATTATATTTTCGTTATTTACTCTTAACTGAATTCACAAAATACATCTTATACATAACTAGAAGCTATAAGCTGCTTATAAATGTTTAAGAAATTTAAATCCGAAAATTTAATTTCTTTCCTTTAAACTAAATCCGACAATAAATAACACTACAGTTTTCTTTCCGCCTCTTTTTAAACGAACTCACAAATACAAAGAAATATTTATTTTCAATTCTCTGCAAACTTTATCAGTGCAATAAGTTAAACAGGAACAAACTTTTGCCAAATTCTATAAGATATAAGTTGCTTCAAACTTTACAAAATTGTAATAAAAATTCTTAATATCATGAAATTTATTACAAATCTTGAGGTTTTTTTTTTGATTGCAATCAACTTTTAATTTAATTAGTTTAGTGCAACTGCTGAGGTAAGCAGTCGGCGTCTTGGCCAAATTGTTTGCTCACCTTTATGGCACTTTTGCTAAATTATTTCTTCGCCAGTTTTGTTTGCCTTCCGCTGCTGTTGGAGCTCATTTTTCTAAAGCATACTTCTGGGCGCAACAAATGGCCTACAAATTGCGAGTTGAAAAATATGCAAAGCGCAGCATTTCAACTGCAGCAGAATTTGCTCTGGAATTTGTCGATGCGTAAAAAAAAAATATAGAAAAAAAACTAATACGGTCCTCGCTGCCAGCAGCTAACTAAAAATAATGAAAATGCTGCTGGAGCAGGCAACTAATCCGCTCGGGTTTGTTGGTTATTGCCCAAAGCCAGGCAAATATATGAAAAAAAAACACTCACACACAGTGAAATCTCAAATATCCCAAAGCAAAACAACACAAACAAAACAACCATTACAACAACAACAATTCCATACAAAAAATCCCAGAAACGTGAAAATGTTGTTGGGTAGAAGGAAACTTGTATTAAGTGTAGCGTGGTTTAACTGTATGTGGGTATACGTACAAACACTAATCCAATTATTTGAAAAATATAAGTTAGGTATACGCAATATGCGTGGCTAGCATAGAGACAAAACACTCATACGCAGAGTTGGCCAGTCGTTTAAATATACATAGAAGACCATAGAAGGCCATAGAAGCCCGGACTTTTTGTGAGCATATTGCACACACACCGAAAGAGAGTGAAAGAAGATGGTGAAAAAAATAAAGAACGTGAGCCCAAAAATGCGGTTGAAACTGCCCCCGCATCGCACTCTGTCGTCATTTGCCTTCTCACCAAAAAAAAAGGTAAAGTTTACCTATAAAAATGGTTTGGCTGTCGTCGTCTCTTATCCTTATGTGCATGTGTAATGGGCCTGTGTGGATAGGTAAATGGTTTCTAATACCTAACATACACACGCATACGCAAACTTTTACACACAAATGGAACATACACACACACATTGCACGTTTCATTTCATTTCTTACGCTTTAGGTTTATTCCATTCTGATTGCCTATGCGTGCGTTTTGAGAGCCTTTTTTCCATTTTTACGTTACGTTACGTTTCTGTTATTGTCGTTGTTGTGAAATCGTGCATAACACGAAGCTAGAGCATTTTGCCATGTTGCGTCGAGTATTTTGCGAGCTCTGTAATACGCTGCGTATGCGGATTTTTCTGCCTCACGCCTCAATGACAAATGTTGAGCAGTCAATTTCGAGAGCATCCCAACTGCTCACGCTTGTGCGTGTGTGCCAGGGGAGGGTGTGTCACTTGTTGTGACGTTTCTTTAATGTTAAAGCCGATTACGCTTTTATGTCAGAGTCAATTGGATTTTAGCATCCATCACCGCACCCAGCAAACCACGCAAGGTCAAAGCATAAAAGTATGTATAAAATAAAGTGAACGTGGTATAATAAATTAAAAAAAATATATATAAAGCAATAATCTAGAGACTGAAAAATGAGCTCATTTACCAAGAAATTTGTTTGAAATTTCGATTATACCGCAAATTGTATACAACATTTTTAACAGCCGCTATAGTAGAGTTCAGGGAATAGCGAATTTTTAATTTTCACTAGTAGCTATTAAAAATATAGGTATAGATAAACATTAACCAGGAAATTAAAAAAATCTCTACATTTTAGAGCTCTAGAGAATGTCCACATAATCTTATCTTTAACCAATAAATCTCTTAAGATATCCATTGTTAGAATGCCACATAAAACATTATATTTCTAAAAATGGAATTACAAGACTTGTCAATTGATAAGGTGTCGCAAAGAACTAATTAACCAGACGATATTTGACAGCCCTCAGTATGGGATACTTTTCGTTGGTGCAGAGACCGCGGAAATCATCGTAGGACAAATCGAAAAGAGCCACGCCTCCCAAGTTGTTGTTGCGCACATAGCCAGCCTTGTCGGCGGCGGTGTCCGGATCCTCAAAGCTCACCCAGATGCCGTTGTCGCCCTTCTTGTCGGCGGCACGATAGGCATACGAACCGAAGCGCTTGGCAGGATCGGCGACCTTGGTGAGCGGCGCATTGGCACCCTTGGAGTAGGCGTTGTTCTGGTTGGGGAGCAAGGCGCACACCTCTGGCCAGCTGTAGATGCCGTGCAGTTGTGTGTTGGTGCCCACGGGCGCCTCATCCACCACATGCTGCACGGGCGGCACGCCAGTCTCGCCCGAATCATCCGTCAGTTTCCAGGGGCGACCATAAGTGGCCACGCCCACATTGATCTTGCTAGCCGGGCAGCTGTTACGCAGCCAGAACTTGACCTGAGCGTCAACATTGAACTCGGGATTACGCTCGCTCAGCTCATAGATGGGCGCCGAGAAATCGGCCACCTCCGGATTGCGCTGCGGGGTGAAGAAATCGAAGGCGGCAAGGTTCACAAAGTCCAGATAATTGATCACAGCGGGCACATCGAAGAAAACTAAAAGGGGACAAGACTCATATTAACTGCTGCCTGGAAAGAATACCCGGACAAAACCTACGTGAGGCATTCACATTGGGCAGCACCGTTGTGGAGAGCAACAGATTATCCGGCCGGAAGGCATTCTTAACGTCGCGCAGCAGTGCTGTAAACTGTTCCTTGTGCTCCTCGGATCGCTCATCCACAATCGAGTTGCCGCTGAAGACCTTCTTGAAGCCCTTCCATATGCTGCCCAGACCGCTGTGCACCTTCTTGGGCTTGTTCTTGGGGAACTGCCAGGCAATGTCGAGGCCATCAAAGCCGTAGGTCTTCACCAGGGAGTAGACGGTGTTCACGAAGCGTGTACGACCCGTCGGATTCTCGAGCAGCTCCAAGTACTTGTTGGGCAAATCCTTGGCATCCTCGCTCGTCTCAATGTCCTTGTCACCGCCCACGCTGAGCAGCACACGCAGATTGGGATACTTGCGCTTCAAACGGGTCACCGTACGGTAAAGCCCCTTGCCCAGATCCAAGTCCAGCTGCTGGTTAAGACTGACAGCTTTGTGGGACTCGCGCTCAATGCCCGCATGGCCATAGATCAGATAATCGCAGAATTGTAGAGCGGGCTCCAGGTCATCGATCACCAGTTTGCCAAGACCTGAAGAGGGAATAAACTTTGTTATGCACTGGGAGAATTTCAGGGTTTGCAAACAAAATAGAAAAAGATTTAAAGCGCAGACTATAGACTACAAAAAAGGCTATTTTGTGCAACAAAAACATAATTTAAAACAAAAAAAATTTTTTTTAGAATTAACGATTTTTAAAAATATGTTCATTCAGTATTGGCTTAAACATAAAATTTCAAATATTTTGCACTAATTTAACGACTTTCTCAAACCCAGGTTCTAAATCTTTCTTTCAGTGTATTAGGGGAATTATTTAATTGTTAGCTCAGTTCGTTATCGCCATCTCGCACACAAAACAAAAACAAACAAATCAACCTAATTTCTTTAACTAACTGATAAGCCGCACTTTGTTTTCAAGCTATTCATCTATTTGCTATTTTACTTGGACAGATTTCGGTTTTTCTGTTCTAGATTCTACATGCTTATGTTCAATTATCAAGTGGCGCTGTCTGCCTTTAGGGATTACGTAAGCACTTTGTCTGGCCGTTGCCTTCAATCGAATCCACTTTGTTCACTCCACATCAAACTCACCTTCCTTCACGAAACTCGCCGAGTCATAAAAGCAGACCAAATGCCGCTGCGGTCCCAGTTGCTGCTGACCCCCCACCTTGCCCGCCCGCACGCTGGCCAAGCACAGCAGCGCCAGCAGAGCCAGGGTCTTCATCATCATCATCTCTCAGGAATTACGCTGTCTCAAGTACTGAATTGAGTCGAGTTGTGTTTGCCGCTTGGCCGACGACTTGAAACTGAAACTTGTGCGGTTCGAAGCTGCGATCGAGGCTGCCCAGGTTGAGATAATCTTCTTCTTCTTATTGTTGTTGTTGTTGTTGTTGTTGTTGTTCGGGCGAGCAAAGCGTGAAGTGATAAACAAAGCAGCTGCGAAGCGACGATCGGCAATGAAACCAAGCTCTCTTATGACATCTAAGTAAATACAGTGGGCGCTCGCTAAAATCAGTCGATCAAAATAACAATTTATTAACAATAATAACAATTAACATATTAACTAAAATTATAATAATTATTTAATAAAAAAATTTCATTTTTTATTAAGTTTCTGAAATCATTAAGTTTCGATTTTTCAGCTTATACCCATAAAACACCAGCTTATATAAATTAGAAAACCAAAAATGTTGAAAAAGTTAATAATCATTTTTAATTATATATATTTATACAGGGTATACTTGTACTTATTTTCAAATTCTCATTTACCGGCTAGTTCTGTTTACAGTTACATGGTAAATACTGTACGCATTTAAATCAACCAAAATGTAGGCCATAAATCTCAAATGAATTTTAAGTTGGTTTATTCACAACAGTTTTTACTGTACCGATTTGCATATACATATCGATTTGCTTTGAGTAAATTGTATTTAAATGCTGATTTCATTCGCTTTTAGTGTTGTGTCTAAGCCTAAAGGGCTTTTGTTATCAGACAGAATGACGTGGGGCTTACCTTTTTTTTCTAGAGCCTGCAAGTAGTTTTTTTTTTTTTGCATAATCGCTTTTCGATCCACTTTACAGCTTTCTAATGTCTTCTCTATCTATCTTTCTTTCTGTCGCTCTTTGTCTCTAATATGTTTCATATTTCATTTGTCCGGGACCGTCAGTTCCATTTATTTACTTTTAACTGCCCTCTGCCCTCTCGGATCCGTATTTGGCCCACACATCTGATAGCTGTTTAGGTATTCATGGGCATGCCCACTGCTCTATTCGAGCGTGTGAGGGAGACGGCTAGCTCTGGAACATAGTTCTTATCTCTGACAGTCGTTCGCACGCACAATCAGACGCATGTGCTCCGGAAGGTAATAGAACTGGCTTCAGATTCGCCAGCTACCAGTTGGCAGTTGGCAGCTACCAGTTGGCAGTTTCCGACTTATTTACATAAAGCGTTTGTCGATTGTCGATTTCTGTAACAAGAATGCTGCTGCTCTAACAATTTTATTGTTTGCCTCTGCTGATTGTTGTTTGGTTTTTATATGTATGTTTTTGGTCACAAACAAAAAATTAGCATTTCTAAAAAATTGTTTTTGCTTCTCGTTATTCTTATTGTGGCAATTTTATTTTCTATTTCTGTGTCGGGCAATTATCACCTTTTATGGCGTTTCATTTTCATTGCAAAATTGAAGCCAATTTGGTGTGTGTCAAGAGGAAAGGGCATTTGCGTGGGTGGCGTCTAATTGAAAATTTTGCTGGCATTGCATTTATATTTACAAAAGCGAAATGTGCAAAAAGGTTCCCTAAATTTTAAGCTATGATTAAGACAATCACACGCACGAGCTCAGCATACCCACAAAGCCCAAAAAAGGCTAAAACGCTTTTGTTTCTGCTTTAAAATTGAATTCAGCTTCGAAAATGAAAACCCAAAATGTAACCCGAAGCCGAAAAGCACTCTAACGCCCAAGTGGCAACTGCTCTTTTGCACAAAATTCCAATTGCTGCGCAGCTTTTGGCTTTAGATTTGCTTCTGGCTTTTGTTTTGTTGTTTTTTTTTTAATTAAGGTCAAGCCAGTTTTGGGTCTAAAAAAACAACCTTTTTTGCTAACCTTTTTGCACTCTTTTTTTATGTTTTACGCTATTGAAGCTTTTTATTTTTATTTTGTAAATTAATTTGGCTCAAGTAGAGCGGAGCAGGCAACGTTATTACTTACACATTTTCTGAAAATTACATGCAGTTTAACTTTTAATTGAAATGTTACAAGTGGGGCAGAGACGTCTACCGCATAAACACCCCGCCCGCATAAGCTTCAGTTGAGCTGGCAATGCATAAAGTTTAGCCTCTCTCTCTCGCACTCTTCTTCTCACGCTCTCACTCTTTGTATATCCGTTTATATGGTGTGTATATTTTTCCGGTCTCTGTTTAATTAAACGTGCAGCCAGCGCTGAAAATCTGTGGCGATATTTTACACTCGCCCGAAAGTATGCTGCACATTTGTTCAAAATGTGGCACAAGTGGAGCCGACGGGCCCTTGTTGCCCGCTTGCGAGTCCTTGTGGCGCATTGCGCGGTGTTCGTTAATAATGGCAAAATTATGTTATTCGAAAATTATAAAATGGCCGCCAATTTAATGCGCTTAACTGGCACTTGACGTTGGCGAACATTGAGATGCTCGCGTGATGCGATGGCAAGTTACTTTAGGACGTTAGGACGTTACTTAAATTTTAAGTTTTAATATAGTTATGTAATAAGAGTGTAAAATTTACCGGTAACTATAGAATACATAAATTCAGAGAAATCTTTTATGCTGCTATAAGGATTCTAGTTCCAAAAACTCATTAAGGAAAATCAAGTTCAGAATGTTGATGAAGAAATAAAGGAATATACTTTAATATCTACATAAATATATAATATCTATATATTTAGTATAAAAGAATATTTATTTTTAATACTTGACGCACATCTCTAGCGCAAACTGGCCACAGGGTGATGTTTGCAAAGAACGTGGGTCCCAAGTGGACTGATGTGGGCTCTCTCCGCTGACCAGTGCACAATGCAAAGCAGTGATAACTGGACGTGAGGAGCCGGAGCAGCAGCAGTGGCAGCGGCAGCCCGCTCATAACTTTGCATATTAAGCCGTGCATGGAAAACACTCGAAAACTTTGTTGGCAGCCCGCAGCATCAGCATCAGCAGTTGCTGATGTTGCTGTTCCACCACCGAAAACCACAACACTGATAATAGGAGAAATGGAGAAGTGGGTGGAAAGCGTACAATAACAAGATCACGCTGCAATCCCAACAGCTCGCAAGTGTATTAATTTGCACCCCAGTGCAATGTGGATGAGAAACCAGAGCCAGGACGAGGATGTGAACAGAAATTTCAGTGTGTGGCGTCTCGATGGGCGCATGAAAAGCGTGGCTAACGACTACTTTTGCGTTTGCCCTGGCTGTGGGCGTGGCCGTGTCCATTGCCCCAAAGTGATTTGTGTGCTCGGCCATTTTTTGCAGCTGCAACAGCATCAACAGCAACATATGCAAATCACTCACTCCATCGAGCAGGGCAGCCAAACCAACACCACTACGCACACACACACACACACCCTATACGCACACACACACGCATGTGTATGAAAGTCAGCTTACGTGGCGCATGATTTATTAAAAAGCGTTCGTAAAAATGCACAACACACTCGACGGAAAAAAAGAGCTAAAAGCGAAAACAAAACAGAAACCCCAAAAACAAGCAACCAACATTTATGTGTAAAATGCGTGACTATCCAATACTCGAACAACTTAGCTGGCAATGTGCTTGGACTTAAGAGCACGTCAACTGTCTTAAATAATTTAATTTTCAACTTTTTTGCCTGAAAAAAACTTTTAAAATAATTAGACTTTAAATGTCGGCTATACAAATTCGGACTTTTATTTAAAAGAGAATCCGAATTTAGAGAACATTCAAAAGGATATTAAATAAAGTATCTAATAAACGTTTTCTTGTTATAAATTAAATACAACTTAAAATTTAAAGCGCTTGTGTAGCATTCTCTATTTCTATTAGACCACTCGTGTAACTATCTATATATATTTATGCTACAGTGGAAACATTCTCCGGCCTGTCACATTCCTTCTGGTAAGGGTATAAGCTACGACAAACATGTTAGTGTGTGTCTGCATATTTCACTAAAAGTGTATGCGAGTGTGTGTGTGTGTGTACTCAGCAAAAATGCATGAGAAATCGCTATGGAAATAAGCAACAGCAGTAGAAACAAGAGCAACAGCAACTACTAAAAAGTAGATATGAAATTTTTAAAGTCTCGTCTTTTGCTGCGACGCATGCACTTCAAAAACAAACAAAATTTGATGCAGTGTGAACCCAGTCCATTCCCCACTCTCCTGCAGCTGATGCTTAGCGGCGCTGAGGGCAAACGGGTGGAGACAGTGAGACCAAAGCGGCAAGTGGCCCCACTTTGTGAGCCCATCCATCAACTGCCAGCAGTTGGTTCATTTTTAAGCAATTTTCGCAACCGATATTTTGTGCATGGCAGACAACATTATGGTGCTCCCAATAGACACCAAGCGCCTCCACCATTTCGCTTTGCTCCTACTAAAGTATGGCATGCAAATAGATGACTATATATATACATGTATATAGCTTTAGCTGCAGCATTTTTGCCTGCCGAACCAACTCAAAGTTCGTGAGTCGCAGTGCCTGCCAAGCCACATTACCATCATCATCATCATCAGCAACATCCACATTGCCAACATCGTCATCATCGTCATCATTCTCATCTGCCTGTTGGCAGCCAAAATGTGGAGCAACTGTTTGGCTCCCGTGCGCCTGGACGCGTCTGCCTGCAGGTCGCCATTATTAATTGGCCAGCAAATGCATATTTTCAGGAGTAGCGACGCCACCAGCCCGCGGAACCTTCCGTACCCAATCCTCGCCCACATTTTGGGTCATTGTATACCGACAAAATCTGACCGTTATCCGCATCAATAGGAGGCTAATATAAAAACGTTTAAATATGCCTTTAAACCACAATGAGGGAATTTAAAACATATTTTAGCTAACATAAGTAATGGGATTACTATTTTATTTTTAAATAATTTATGGATGTTTCAAATATGAGATCTATGGGTCGGAGAGCTCTACATGTCAAAATATTTCTCAATTTTGTCATGATTTTTGACAAAAAATTTGACCCCCTCAGAATCATGTCAATTGTTGTTTTTTATACTATTTGTGGCCGAAAAAATCGACTAAAAAACCAAACTCGCAATTTTAAATTTTGAAAATTTTTTTCTTTCGAAAATTCATAAGGGGGGAGTACATGATTTTTTCAAAAAAAGTCAAAACATTTTTTTTTTCAAAAATGCATTAATTTTGAGTGTATAATCGATCTTAATGGAAAATCATGACCAAAATGCCATCAAACATGAAAATCGGTTCAGTTTTGACAAATTTATGGGTGTTTCAAATATGAGACCTATGGGTCGGAGAGCTTTACATGTCAAAATTTTTCTCAATTTTGGCATGATTTTTGACAAAAAATTTGACCCGCTC
>SCDY01001376.1:0-51231 GCA_004143825.1 Drosophila micromelanica
CGGCGAAAATAATTGCGTTCATACGGACAGACGGACAGCAAGACGGACATTGCACAAAACCAATATACTCTTTCACTTCGTGAACGAGTATAAAAAAAACATAATAATAATTGATAATGACAATCAAAATCAGCTAGTTAATTGAATTTTATTTATCTGATATTTATCTGTCACTATTTGCATATATTTGCATGCCAATTGATTTCAAGAGCTAAACGAATTCAATGCAAACACATTCAACTATAATTAGCATGTGAAATTTGTATTTAAAATAAAATTAACTTAAATTGGTAATGAATATTTTAAAAACAATAAATAAATACGAATAAGAAATACTCTAAAATAAATAAAAGCGTATAAGTATAATAAAATAGAAATATAAAAAAAATAAATAATGAACCGTAAAGTAAAACGGTCCTATATAAGCAGCATATGCCAAATAATGTTTTATAACCTACTTGTATTAACATAAAGTTTAACGAATTCGAATTATTGACCACAATTTTCAGTTTTGGGTGTGTGTGTGTGCGAGTGTGTATAAATTTCACACAAATTGCCACAAAATGGCAAAACAATTGCAGCAAAGTATTTGAGTTATTTTGATGGCAACACAAACACAACAAAATGAAACAAATAAAATAAAACAAAAAAAGGTTAATAATGTGTGGCATACTCGGACCCGGACCCGGGGGCGCTCGTTAAAAGCGACATGTGTCTGCAGGACATGCAGGGGGAACATCCGTTTTACAAATCGCACTAACACACATACACACACACAAACTGTATAACACGCAAAGGAAATTCCCAGCCGACTTTTGATACGGCTGCCTCATGATGTTGTTGTTGGTTTTGTCGTCTATTACTCAATAGACGTATCTTGCTGTCTGCTAAAGCCGCACAAGTTATTTTGCAAGTGGGATATAGGCATACTTTTGGCCACGATTTAGTTGAATTGTAATCCTTAAGCCACATTTAGTTGCCTGATTGCCTGATATCAGCCTGGGGACAAGGAAGTTTGGGGGCCACATTTGCATGGGGCTAAGTCGACGCTAATTGAAATGATTTGGGTGCGCCTCGATAAGCATGATATGGCTCAACTATTCTCTGCCTGTTCATTTGGCCAGTCGAGCGCCAGACAGGCGAAGACAACTAAAGGCATCTCTGCCGTTGCCTGTTGCCAAAATTAGCAACCAAGTGAAATGAAACGTACAAATCAGAAAATAATATCATTTAGTTTGCACAGCCGCTGACAATGTTCAAGGCGGTCTTTTCATTTAAGCCGACATGTATCAAACAACTTGAGGCGACAGAGTTTAAAGTTCACGATTACACGTCAAATGACCTTTTCATCGGCAGGCGGCAACAAATCAAGTTTCAGGTAAAAACAAAGCACGCCCACATTACAAAACAAAAACACTTTTGGCATAAATCAACGCTAAACACAGACAAATAAAGCCAAGCAAAAAGTAAACGCCTCGAAGTATGCTACACTTCCTCGCATTATGCAATTGATGGCAGCGGCAACGGTAAATATAAAATTTAAATAATAAGTAACGTGGGTACAACTAGAAAACATTAATTTTTATGTATCCAAACAAACAACAAAAATAGGAAAACAAATTGAATTGAAATAACAAAGAGACAGCATTAACATTAAATCATTAAAACAAAAACGTTTTCGCACAATCCCAACTTGATTTATGCGCCGCAAAAGTCGCCACAGTCGAATTTGTTGCTGGTCTCGAATTAAATTCACTCGGCACTTTCTCCAATTACATTAAGAAACACATAATTTAAATGCTGACTTTCCTTTGTATACATAGCGCGTTCTGCTTTACGCTTTCACTTAAATTTTGCATTATTTGGTGTTTGCTTATTGTTTTAACTATAAAATATAAACTTTTTCCTTCTTATCTGCTATTATTTTTTTTATGTTTCTCTTCTTAAGACTTTAATGCTCCTACAGATAGAAATGCATATGAATTACATAGCTATATTTATTTTTGATTTTTGTGTACACTTTTTTTGCTGAAATTGTGCAGCAAATGAAATCTAGAATCAGATTTCTTTGGCTGTCGTGTAATTAAATCATTTGCAGGTATGCTCATGTTAAAACAAACTCTTCAAAATCGAAAAGATTTTATTACGCCCCCTGGCTTTGGTTCAAGCGCAGTAAATGTTGTCGCCCGTTAGTCTATTCATGTCGCATATCAGCGGCAACTTTGGCATCCAGACAGAAAGCACACACTAACACACACACGCACACACACACATAACAACTGTGGCCCAAGCAATGCGTCATTTGTGTGATGCACAGTTCGTAAATTAGGCGTCTAAGTGGGCGCAACGGAGAGGAGAGATAAAAAGAGAGAGAGAGAGATACAGACAGACAAAGATAGTTAGATATTACGGGGGCTGCAACCGCAGTCTGATGAATGGCGCAACTTGGCTTTGCGTTAACGTAGCCAACGCCTGCACTTCCATATCCCAGTAAGGACTCGCGTTGCACGCGGGAAATTGGTCTATAGATATGTGTTCCGTTATGTATATATATTGTAGTGAATATATTGCAACTGCTGGCATTTGTGGCATCTACAAAATGAACAGTCGACTAACTACTTTTGTAGTACCCTCAGCAGTTATTCCAATGTTGCGAGGGTAACTTCTTCAGTAATAAACAAAGAACTTAATAAATTATAATCATTAACAGCAAAGTACACTTTATTAAGACAACCGAATGTACTAAACAAAAAAAGTTCATTTTATTTCTGTATGATACAACAATATGCTGTTACTAAAGATGGTCCAGACTCTTTGTGGGTTAGATAGGAGTTGCCTTCGGCAAAGTTATTTCTGTACGAAATATAATACCCTCGTAATCAAGGCTGCCAACATAAAAGAGTTGTCTCTTATCACTTAGTTTTTAACATCAATATGCCCACGTTTTGTTAAGAGTCTTCGTCATACTTTTTCAACATTCAAAACCATGTAATAAAATCTTACTTTATCTAAAAAATATTAAATTATACAATTTTTAAGTGAATAAAAACTTTGACAACAATTTGCTACAAATAAAATAAAATCTGACGTTACAGGGTTGACGGTAGGGTTTAACCCTGCTATATTTATTTATTTAATACATGTAAAAAAAAAATAAAATAAAACAAAGTTCTCAAAAATGAGTCTGAAAAATTATTTGATACCCAACGATCAACCCTTGTATAATTGTATCCTAATTTATAGCATAGTATTTTAAATCGTTTACATTTTAATGTGAACCATTAGTGTTACCATTCTTTGGTAAAACCCTCCACCTCTCACCGTAAAAAGTTTATATTTTATGACAACAGTATGTAAACTTTGACACTTCACCAATTTGCTTACCGGACAACTCCAGCAGTTCCAACAGACCCGAGGCGAAAGAGACCAGCAAAGGGTCCTCGGCAACCGCACAATTTGCATAATTTTGTGTTAATTGAAAAAGTTGAGTTGGTCACAAATCTATTGACGTGGCTAACGCGAAACTCAAGCTGCTTATTAAACGACTGCCTAAAACTGTGATTAATTGTGTAATTGAGCCACGAAATGCTATTTTCGGGCCACGTGCTTGTCTGGCACTTGGCAGGATATTAAAGTTACGTCTGTGACTAGGACAAATTTCAACAGTGCGTATTTGTGCGTGAGTGTGTGTTGAATTGAGCTTGTCGTGGCTGTGGTTTTATGTTTCATATGGTCTGACAATAATAACACCAGCATCAGTAACAACAACAAGTATGAAATCTGTAGAGAAGCGTAAGCGACTAAGCAATGCTCTGGAAAATGAGAAAAAAGGTTAAAGAAGTCTTTTTAATAATTTTTGTGATAATCAAACTGTAAGACTACATATGTTAATAGCTATATATATTCCAAGTTTTAAGACCGTCAAACTGCAAAACTGCAAAACCAATATGCCGCTTCCCATTGAGTGAATAGCGTATTACAAGCAACAACAAACATTTTGCTTTTCAGTTACATTTTGTATAATTTGATGATTTCATTAAATAAATTGCTAGGGGAGACATTTGCTGCCTTTGCTCTGTGTGTGTAAGTGTGCCTGTGTGTGTGTTTGTGTGTGTCCTGCTTTGGCATTGGCCTAATGAAAAATACTGCAAGAAATAATTAAAATTAGCCCAAATAAGCGGGCTCGTGGCCGAGATACAACCTGACGAGCTGAAGAACAGAGAACCTTCCTTAACACGAGTTGTGGCAACAGCGCTCGTGACCGGCGTACAAATGATGTGTTTGGCTGGTGATAAGAGAGATAGGAGCGCTGATTCAGTTTTGGCCAGGCCCACCTGCTGCCGACTTGGCTTTAATCTGCTTTAATGCATTCTATTAACAATGGTTATGCCTGCGGCTGCATATAACTTTAAGGGCGAAAGTGAGGGAATGGTATATTGTCAAGGGTGCCTGACTGACAGATTCCCTGTTATGCAGCATACATTTTTAGTTAGTTTCCCAATTTATGTCTACATTACTTTTCTATCCCACAAATGTGTCAAAAATCAAAAGATTTTCATAATGTTAACAATTTTCATCGCGGATTGACCTCAATTTAAATATAATGCTTGTTTTATTTTTTTCAAAAATATTTAGACGGACAGGCGGTCAGCTTGACGGACATTGCACAAACCTAAAATACAAGTCTCCCTTCGTGAACGCACATAAAAAATAATATGCATGTTACAAGCACTTGGACCACTTCAATATGCCCTATTCGCACAGTTATTAATGAGTATAACATCACATGACTGCTGACAGTAAATTTACGTGAAGTTTATTGATATCCGTGTCTGAGAGTGGGCGGCACAGTGGCTGTGAGTTGGTGTTTAGCTTTGGCCACATATGTTGATGTTGATATCCTGTTGTCTTGGCACATTGTTGTTGTTGCCATTTACTCTTCAATAAGCTAAGCCAAGTCGAGCACACACTGTTCAGCGCCCCGAGCTATGTGTAAAATTTACTGAAATGCCAAAGTTTTTAGCAAAATTACAGCCATAAACTTGGGCAGCGGTGTCAGCAGAAGCCAAATTAGCGACTCGGCAAGTGTGGGAATATCAGAGAAAACATAGAGAGAGAGAGAGAGAGAGAGAGAGAGAGAAAAATAGCGAGCGGCAAGGAAGAAGAGACCTACACAAGCGTAATTAAACGCATTAGTTTGCGCACTGTCTGCATGGCCCATTGGCGCATTACCAAATGCAAATCTTCGGGTCAGCCACAACCAACACCAAGTGCTAGCATTTTAAACCCTCGTTCAAGTTGTTTTCCTAGGCAGCTCAGGCAACCATAAGCCCAGCAAGACAACTGCTTGGCAACGCAATATAAACATAACAACTTTCAACTGCCAAATTACCGCGCAACAGCAATTACGACTCGAAAGCTTTGTGGGATTTCAAATATCAAACACTTTTAGATTTTGGTAATGAACTACCCTACTTATCTTTACACCCACAATTGTTGGAGAATAAAATATTAAATTACAAAGGATCAAATAGGTGCATGAATATACACTTAAAAACTTAAAAAATATTTTAAAATACATATAAAAACTAGAAATTTCATTAAATCTGTCTAAAATTTTAATGCCAAAAATAAACATAAAGATCGAAAAACTCTTCGTAGAGCATAGTTGTACATCTCAGAAGTCGTAAAAATACAGGGTTTCATACTGATTTTAATGTCAGCAATCCAGAAAATAAGTTAGATTCTACATTAAAATTTAAAAAGGTTTTTGATATTTTGTTCAAAATTTTAAATAAATAAATTAATATACACAAAACATAAAATCAATTAACAAAAAAACAATAGCCAAAATAACCAGAAAATCGGCTCAGCTTAGAAAGTCAAAGATGATCAGAAATTTAATGTAAATTTTTATTGTATCTTATTTGTATTCTTTAGTTTCATTTGCAACAGCAACTTTTTGTTTGCAGCAATTTATCCATCGGTCACTGCTTGGAACGGTCGATAATGTTGTGGCGCACACCAACAGGTCTCACACACACACACACACACACATGAAAAGACACGCATGTATTTGGTGTGGTCATACATTTCAATGAGTAGATATGGATGCCAATACACAATACTGTTATCAGGGACAGTAAATTGTATTCATAACATTCCAAACACTTGGCACGTGTTACTGCCATAGATTTGTCCCAGTTACTTGCCACTTGCCACTTGCCACATGCCACATTCCACTTGCACTTGCCCTTCACTTTACGCGCTCGCTGCAATAATCATCAGAAGACCATGGCAAGGACAACGATACCTAAGTATCCTGTCGCGGGCAAGCAATAAAATGTTTTCTGCGAAATCAAGCAAAACAGGGCAAGCACAATTTTAATGCAACTCGCTGCAAACGAGGATACAACAGTATAAACGCATCCATTCTGTGCGTGTTACTTATGTATGACATCCCATTTGATGGCAAGGCTACGTCTGGATATATAACGAAATTATGCTTCACCAACCTGGACAAGCGTTATGGCATCGACGACTCCACGTCGCGCATTCTGGCACATTATCCGGAAAGATTGCGGGACCATTAAGTGGAAATTTCATTTACTGCCTTGCGTAGGTGCCAAACACCAACAGCACTTAACGCGAACGAGTTGCCGTTCAAAACACGAGCCCATGTCTCCAGTTTCTCAATTGTAAAGCACTTTGGGCTCACCAAAAAACAAAATATAAAAAAAGACACCCTCCGCACGCAAAGTTGCAAGTAGGTAAAAAGTTATAGCAAAGTGCCGTTCAAGGTTGTCGCATCTGAATTGGAAAGCCATAAACTGCGAGGCGTTTGGGTCGTGAAATGTTGCGTATACGCAACGTAATCAATTTGAATGTTTTCGGAGCTTATCAGCTGCGGTTCTGCGTCGAAAGCAGCAAAACGATTATTGAAAAGCGTTTTCTTTTGGCCTAATAAAAACAATATAGCGTCAAAACCAAAAATAACAAAAACATAAATTTCGAATTAACCAACCATCTAAAGTAAATTTTAATTTTCTAACAGAAAATATTTGCGCAACGCTGCGCAGAAATGTTTGACAAAACGTTGACAAAACAGTTTCCCTAATTGACCGGAACTACAAAAAAAAAAAAAAGAAACGCTTAGATGGAAGCCCGACAACGAAATGAGCATTGGCTGTGCTCAAATATGACTAGGATTCCGGTGATGTGGCATTTGCACATTCTTTTCTTTTTCTTTCATTTTTTCTAACTTTTTATCTAGCGCTACCCCCTACGGTCATTTTATCAAACCCACAAATTAAATTGTTCGTCTTTAATTTCTCAACATTCTCTTTGGTTGTGCACACTTCTGTGCCAAATTCAATTAAACAACGGTACAATGCGAGTTGCACGAAATGCTGAAGTTTTACACATGGCGACTGGGAAACTCATTTTCCATTAAGCGATTTTACCATGCGGCAATAATGTGACTGCTAAATGCATTTGAATTTTGAGTTGACTAAGCGAACGGTCGATGTCTTGTTTAATCTTATCTTTGCTCCCATTTTATTATTTATTTTTCGCTTTTTTCATAAAGTTCGTGGTTTATGAATGCTTACTATTTGCCAAGCACGCCTTATTTTATTCATGTTATATTATTTTCTTTCGCATTTGTTGGAAAGTTTCATTTCCGCTTAAGCACAAAAATATCATGTCCCTAGGCCTGAATTGCTTATGACATTAAAATAAAGCTTTCCATAGCACTTTTCTTGAGTTCCACACAGAATTTAAGCACTCGGAAAAATGCAGGGAGGGAATAAAGTTAGCAAAGTTTAATTCTAGATAGTTCAAAGAATGTGGTTCCTTAAATCATTTAATCAATATTATAAATCATTTAAAGTATATATAAATAATAACTGGCATATGTTGAATTAAAACATTTTTACAAAATGTATAACTTAGCATTATAAAAAAACACATTGAAATAAAGATTATGTAAGGAAAATTTTGTGCCTAATCGGATTTTCTTTGAGTGTAGCAAGCAAACACACTTGAAAAGTCTACGCACGTCTATGCGTAAGTATTTTACAATTGTGTACATAAGAACTCGCCGGCCTTTAAACTGGTATTGACTAGCTCCAAGAACAGTAACTCATATAAGAGGTGCTGGTAAAATATATGTATGTTTGTAGTTTATATTCATTCTATAATTTGCCAACTCTACTAGTACTTCCTGCTTAACTCCAAAAATCCTTTTAAGCGGGAAATCAAGCAAACAGTCGCTGGTTGCTTCACATTTGAAGCAAATCTCTTTTAGCTGAACAGATTTTAAAGCGATAAAACGGTAGTTAAATAAATATTGCACATACGCAACGTTGTAAGAGTAAGAGCTGCCAACACGGACAGCACACAATAGCGATATAAATCGACAGATATGGCGACTATCAACTGCCAGTCAGCTAAAAAATATATATCTTTAAAAAAAATCCCGATGTGAGGGAAGGGGGGGGGGGGGGGGGGGGGGGGGGGGGGGGGCTTTAAAGCGCATTTTTAGGGTTGCTAGCAAAAAATATATTCAGTCTGGACCGTACTAATATGCCGTTATTATCAGTGATGAAAGGGTAGCGAGGCGCGTCGGTCTTATGAGGCTCGATGCCCGTTTTTGGGCCTACAGCTGAACATAAATTATGGCTGCTATTTTTTTTGCTGCATGATGATGCCATTGTCACAGATTGCATGTGTATGTGTCGGTGTCTGTGTGTGCTGCATGTGAATTGAGCGTAAATATTTTTCAGTCCACACAGCCCGAAAAGTATGCAACGAAATTGCCCACACGCACATTAAATTGTTCGCAACGCTGTCATTAACTTGGCTAGCCGGCCCGCATACATTGAAAGGAGGAAAAAGCGCTAAACCAACTTTGGTTTTTTAGCCTAATCAAAGTGATATTTTTTGTGTGGTTTATCCTTGTATAGGAATTTATTAGCTTTCCATAAACAAAAGACGTCACTGGCATTTGATGTGGTCGAGGAACAAGCCGAAGTGCCTAGCCAAGCATTTTTTGCGTACATATATATATTTATGTATATACATAGTCAGAATATCAACTTCCGTTTTACAAGCACACCCGCTGCTTGCGCTTTTCGGGCTAAGGACAAAGTGGGGGAAGTTGGTAGCAGAGGAGACACCCGCTCATTTTAAGCATATTTTTTGATTACGTATAAATAGTTGCCAAATACGTGCCCTTTGACTTCCAATTTACACAGGTTGCGCCAAAAAGAATTAATTAAGACCTTGGCAAAATGCTTGGCTGTGAGCTCGTGAAATTAAAGATGTTTTGAAATTTAAAGTAAATGCTTAAAAAAAGTGAAATTGCTGATTCGGTGCTTTTTGGAAATTATAGTTTTGCACGCAGCAGACAAAACATCAACTTCAAATCATCAACTTGTCCGACGTTAGGCCAGGGGCATTTAAGTTTTTTGCAAAATAATGTTGACAACGATTTTGACATGTAAAGCTCTCGAAATCATAGCTCTCGTATTTGAATAACAAAACGCTTCCCGCAGCAAACAGAATTATTTTTTGTATACCCTAAATTTAGTTTTTTTATTTTCGTATATGTTCTTGTACCAACTTTTCGATGCTTTTTCTATTTTTATTTCATTGAGAAGTTATGTTGTTGGGTAAGCCTACTTCTTTTTCATGCGTCATCATCAATGCATATACTTTCTTTCTCTTAATCTATGCTCAATTACCAAATTATTCTTTTACTGTCAGACACTTAAGCATGTATTCTGACTGTGTTCTTTTCTGTGAGCGTACATTGGTATAGTTGTAATTGGTACAAATGTGCTAGTCAATCTAGCATTGGCTTTGTGATAACGTTGTACCAAAGACAATATAAGTATTTAAAGTTGTGACCCTTGTAGGGAGGGAAGGTGAAATGCGAACTTAGCGCAATTAGCATAAAATAAAAATGTTGAATATACATATATGACGGTGTGGAATTGATTTGTAGGGTGTACATGTTTTAGTTGTTATATATATGATAAATGTATTCAAAGGGTATTTAAATTTTCGCCAACCCAAAGAAAAACTTTCTTATTTTTTTCCTGCGCTCTGTTTGAATATTGTCCCGTATTTTGGGTGGCCGCCTTGTGCACTGGTTATTTGAACTTCGCTTTATGTTTGAGTTTACTTTGCCGGGCGACCGCGCCGTAAAGTCATGACCAGACATGAATTCATCATTATTTCGTTTCGTTCGTCCGGGTGTCCAGCTGGCGTGACGTCAACTGATGCGAAAGCGACGAGAAACAACGCAATTAGAATGGACGAGAGAATAACAAACAGCAGATGTTATTGGCACATGACAGTCGAAAGACGGTGACAGGCCATAACGGCCCAGGATCGAGTGTAAGGAGCAAAGAATTTAAAGTGCAAGATTATAGATTATAAGGCTCATTTTGTGTATATAAAAATGGTTTTAATAAATTCCATTGCGATTTCAATTTTAATACTTAAACTTTAACGCCGATTTCGCCGGGACTGAATATTTTGACATTGCGATCGTTGACCTTGTAGAGAACCTCCTTACGTGACTGCTCGCACGCATAGCTGCCCTCTTCGAGGACGCGCTCAATTAGGAGCTTGCCATCGACCTCGCGGAAAACCCCGCTCTTGAGCCGCAGCACCTGGATGCGCACGTTGCCCAATTTGGCCACATTATTGTCCGTCAGCTGGTGAATGTCGCTGTTGCTCAGCTTGGTAATGACGGTCAGATTCTCATGCTCCTTGGCCAGATCCGCCAGAGCCTGGCAGAACTGTTGCACCTGAAGCTTGCTGGCCCCCAAATTGAATAGTATGGACAGATTGTCAATCAGTATGGTGTAGCTGCTGCGATTGGCATAACTGTTGGCCAACTGGTTCCGTATATCCTTCACCAGCTGCTCGGTTAGCGTCAGATCATCCGGCGAGCGCAGCCACTTGGAATTAAGGCCGTGTCGGGCCATATCGCTGAGCACATCGATCACATTGAGCGTCTTGTCCAGAAAGATGTTCGTATTGTAGCCGAGCCGCATGCCCGCATTGAAATAGTGCTGGTAATGGTGCTGCAGGCAGACGAGAAGCGTGCCCGCATTCGAGATGCGTAAGCGTTGGCCCAGGACGCAGCTAATCAGAAAGCTACCATCGACATTAGACTCCTCGCTGATGTGCACGAATCCCGGCAGCTTCTGTTCGTTCAGACCGCACGCGAGCAGCACTGAGGCGGCCATAATTCAGACAAATTGTTCGTATGTATAGAGCTGCAAATGCAAAACACAAAAGAGCAGGTCAACTGAATACGTTTAGTCAATTTATAAATGCCATAAAATGGATTCAATTAATTAGCAGCGTCATATTCGGCGCCGTGGACAGCCGACGGGTCACGTGCTGCATGCCCCAAGTTGGGCCACTTAAGTTGACCGGCTGCGGCGCAGACTTGCAGACGTTTTTTTTTTTATTTTTAATTTATTTACTTGGGCTTTGCTGGTATAGTGAACATTTTCATTTTGTCACTTCATCATGGCTGTCAGCAGCACACGTGGCCAATAACCCGGCAATCAATGAAAATAAAGCACTCAAAATAATTTATTAAATGTAAGAAAAGGGAACAAAAAAAATATATAAAAAAAAAAAAAAAAATTTAAAAAATAAGGTCTTGGCCCATGAGGGGATCGAACCCGCGACCTTCGCGTTATTAGCACGACGCTCTAACCAGCTGAGCTAATGGGCCATTGAACGTTGCGCCGCCAAAAGCTAAATTCAACTGCAAAGCACTCAAAAGCACAGTGGAAAAAAGCTCTTGCAAAAACTTTTGTCTGTTTTTATTGTGTATGTAAATATTTTGAATTCACTCAATAAAATCAGCTATTGAAAGGAAGCGCTAAAATGCTATTGAAAACGTGTTTGCAATATTTTTTCAGCATGTAAATAATAAAAACATCTCATATTTGAGCAAAAATATAACGTTTGCGCTTGGAATTATCAGAGTACCCATTCATAGGCGCTGCTAATCCCTGGCCTGGCAACAATTATCGAGCTTCAAACACTGTGAATTGTAAGTTGTGCGTGTTTGTTGTGCTGCAAATTAATTGAAAAAAAAAAACGTTCTAATTGAACCTTGACGCGCAATACGAAATTGAGCCCAATAAGAACCGTCTAAATTACGAGCATTATAATTAAAAATTATGAAGGCAATTAACTGCACTGAACTCATCCTCCAGATGTCACGTATATTATGATATAATTTTAAATGTGGCGCCTAACAGCTGATCAATAATATTTTGCATTTATTTTTGGCTGCCAATTGGCTGTTCGGCGCTGGTAATATTTTCTATTACATAAATGGCAATTCAAATACAATATTTCAATAAGCTAGGCAAAAAGTGATGAAAAACAAAGAACCCTAATGAATACATACACTCTTAATGCAAGACAATACATATTGTATTCAAAATATTACGTTCCTTTATTTAAATATGTTTAAGACTAAATGACTTATCTTTCAAAACCTGTTTAAAATTAAATCATTTATTTTTCAAAATTTATATAAACCGTTTTTTAGGAAAATGATATAAGAAAAAAATAACCACAATTATAAACATTTGAAAAACTTTGCAAGTGTAATGAATATACTGTAAGTATGAGTACCCAGTTACCATACCAAAATTTTAAGCAGAAAAAGCGATAATGAGCGGTCAGCGAAGAACCATTTCAAATGCAAGCTTTTCGCAGCCTTATTTACACACTCACACACATACATAGCGTTGTCGATTGTACAGTACTGGCAGCAAATTTTACCGTTCTGCTGCGATTACATGGCACGCAGTGTGCAACAAAACGTAAATGTTATTGTACAATTGAAGAATGGAAGCTCGAACATAAATACACGCGCACGAGCAACAAACAAACCAAGTGTTAGATTGCGAAGGTTATGACAAATAAAAAGTCTGAAAAGCTCTCACCTCAACTTATGTTTATTCTTGTACTCTCTTTCTCTCTCTCGGCTCACTCTCTCTCCGCTCACTGCCGCAGAGTTTAGTTTAACTGTGGCTGCTGAAGCGTCTGACAACGGACTAACTTGAGCTGATCCCGTCACTCTTCTGGAAACTTTTTCAAAGTGGCCGCCTTGACCGCTCTGACAAGTCAAACGGTGATAAAACAAAATCCAAAGTCAAACAATTCGCTGACGAGAGAGTATTAGCTTATGAGCGGACCGAAGCTTCGCTCGCCTGGTCGGGTCGGTTCACCCCACACACTCATAAAAGCTAGCAGCGACGATCAGTACGTATTTAGTGCTCAAGCGACGACAACGTCGTGGTGCGTGCCTCCAGCAGACGAGAGAGAGAGTGGGAGAAATCTGGCAAAGAACGATTCCATTACCAGACCAGTTTTTGCTGTCAATTGTGGTAATGAAACGCTGAAGTTTGTGCTCTCGCGCGTGGTCTCTGTTCGTGTGCATGTGTGGGTGTGTATGTGTGAGTGTGTGTGTCAGTGTTGCCAAAAATATAGAACATTAATAAACATATAGCGGTAAACAACACTCGCCCTGTCTGTCTCCATATATCAAGGTAAACTTTCTGCAAACTGTATATGGTTTCTTGGTGCTGAGAACTAATTGAATATTAAAGTACTGCAATTGCAGCGATTTACAGCAATTTACAACAGTTTACACAAATATATAATTTAATTAAGCCAGTGTGCATCTGTGCATTATTTTGATATCAGCCAGCGAGAGAAATCATGAAATTATCACGCAACGTTTCGTGATCTACGGCTACAAAAAATTGGCGACCGCACGAAAATCAGCTGTTTTATAGAAGTGAACACATATATACATATATGCATATACTATCTAAGGGGGCGCGCCCCTTTTTAATAGTTTATATAAATTTATAAGCATGTTTCGAATAGGATCATGTGATGCTTGTTGTTTTGTATTCGCGCTTTAATTACTTGACCTTTGGTCATGAAAAATTCAATTTTATGATCAGATAAAAAATAAACATAAGACAAATTAAACTGAAATAAACAGTTGTCTTTGTAACTAACCGACTTATCAATGCACTAAACTGTTATCTTCTGCGATCAAAATATGATCTGTTATATGATGCGTGTTGAAAACAAAAATATAATTAAAAAATTTCCAAAAACATAAAAATAATTTGTTATGAAGGGCATATAAACATTAATAGGAAAAATCAAAAAATCCGTTTCGTTATATTAGCTAAACAACAGGAAATCGTCTGATTTATTTACGACTCGGTGCACGTGGCATGTTTCACACGCAATGCCTTATTATTTAATAAAAGAAATATATAATATGTAATTACGTATATACATATATATAAAAACACTATATGCTACGATTGGAATCATTAAATTTGTTATCACTAAGCGAGTGGGCAACAAATTGAAAGTCGATTAGCTGGAGCCCTAGACAGGGTCATATTGTATTGATGACTATACTAGAAATAATGCTTCAAATATTAGCTAATATTAGAGCCAAGTTCGGTTGTCCAAATGCAACTAATGTAAGGTTATATTATATATATTCAGAAAGTTATATAATTTCCATTTGTATTGAAATAAGCAATTGCGTTTCCCATGCGAATTTAAAGAAAAATAAGCAGTGATACCTCGTTACCGTGTATCCCAAATTACACATTTTGAAATCTAAACTTACATATTTACATTTTCCCCAAGACTAACATTTTCTTGCTAAATTTTATTAGCAACTGCAAATTTTAATTATAACAAAGTCAGTAAAATAAAATTGTATTTTACTTGTTGTTTATTTACTTAATTTCAATTCAATTGAATTTCTAAAAATGTGGAGCTGCCAGAGATGTGAATTTTTGCAAATACGAAAAAGTTTTGATAACGCAGCGTCCCAATTTGCGAGTTATCACTGTACTTATGTGTGTAGGTACAAGTGTACCTGTGCACGCCCAAACTGATATAGTTTAAATATATGCATATAAACAAACATACAAAATACTTCTCAATAAATATGCAAATTCACATACATACATATGTATATATCCAGGTGCGCAAGCAGCTCATGAAAGAAATAGTCAGACAAATCTCTACATGAAAACACCTACATAGACAAATATTCACATAAATATATGTATTCGCTGGCTACGGCCACGTGTTGCTGAATGTCAATGCCAAAATAAATAGCCGGAAAACATATTGCAGCGCCTTTTACAGTTACATGAACAGCATACAAAATGAACAATTGCTCGACAATTTCTTCGTAGTTGCACTCGCGTCATAACCGATAATCAGATAGCGCTAAGTAAAAAATGAATACGCAAATAAATATTTACACAATGTACTCACAAGTCTAATAGCACATATGATGCCGCACTATGACAGAGTTTTCGCTGCGGCTTTAAACAATAAAAAAAATACTTTGTAATTTTGCTCAAAACAACAAGCGCACAGGCACACGAATACAGTATGGCAACATTAAATGAACAGCTGTTTAAGGCAGTGCTGCCACCTGTCAGCAATCGTAAGCTGGCAAGTATGTTTTTTTCCACCGATGTGGTAATGCTCTAGAAACAGTGTTAAACAATTCCAGCACTGAAAGGCGCGCGCAGCATTGCAAGTTACGCAAAGGCCCAGCTGTTTCTCTTGGATTATCCTTGCCTTTCCATAAATGACAGAAAAAGGGCGATGATGTAACGCGAATCAAACATGTCACGACAACGTAACATGTAACACGGTGCTTTGCAGCTAGAAAGCTTTTGTACGCACTTGTTACTTAACGAATAACATTCAAATTTATCATCACATAGATTCTGTCAAAATTTTACCCACATTTTAAAAATGTAATCCTTTGGTTAACAGTGGTGCGCTAAGGTCATCCTCACATCGAAATGGCCGCCGAGAAGCAGGCACGTTGGTACTTCGGTGGCATTGCCAGTGTGGGTGCAGCCATTGCCACCCATCCTCTGGACTTGATCAAGGTCACGCTGCAGACGCAGCAGGGAAATTTGTCCGTACTAAGACTGATACCCAAGATTGTACGAGAGCAAGGCGTATTGGCATTTTACAGCGGCCTCTCTGCCTCGATTCTGCGCCAAATGACCTATTCCACGGCGAGATTTGGCGCCTATGAAGTGGGCAAGGAGTATATCAATACGAACACATTCGCCGGCAAAATCGCCTTGGCCGGCATGTCGGGCATGATTGGCGGCGTGTTGGGCACACCCGCGGACATGATTAACGTGCGCATGCAGAACGATGTTAAGTTGGCGCCGGAGCTGCGCAGAAAGTAAGTTGAGAACCCTCATGTTCAAATAGATTAATTCAATGAACACCATATTTAGCTACAAGAATGGAATTGACGGCCTCATCAAAGTGTACCAAACGGAAGGCTTCAAGAAACTATTCGCTGGCGGCACCACGGCCACGTGTCGCGGAGTTTTTATGACCATTGGACAGATTGCATTTTATGATCAGATAAAGGCGTCCCTGCTGGCGACACCGTATTTCGACGACAACCTAGTCACGCACTTTACCGCATCGCTGATGGCTGGCACGATTGCCACAACGTTAACACAGCCAATGGATGTGCTAAAAACACGCTCGATGAACGCCAAGCCCGGCGAATTCAAAGGTCTCTGGGATATTGTGCTCTATACTTCTAAATTGGGCCCGCTTGGCTTCTTTAAGGGTTACGTGCCGGCATTTATGCGCCTCGGGCCGCAAACGATACTAACGTTCATGTTCCTAGAGCAGCTGCGATTGAACTTTGGCTACCAGAAGAAAATCCCCAATACGTCCTAGTCTCAACATTCCAGCTGTAAGTCGTGCAAGAAACAGAAGATGGCATGATTTAGTTTAGACAATTCTAGCTATACAGATTTGATGCTTTTATGCGCATTTTTACTGGCGGCCACCAGTAGTTGTTTGTGTATTTTAGCATTGAACTAGTAAGTAAATTGAAAAGGTTATATAAATGTTATTGAAATGTGAGTGTAAAAATTAAATGTGTAAAAAAACCAAACGATTTTTTATTGTTCTACCACATACAGCTAGTTGGCTAATTAGATATCGAAAAACATGTTCAACTTCCGCTTACAGCTCTGATAACGTCGGCATACGTGGCGTATGCGCAACATGCACTTGGCAATGGCATATAAGCCGCCAAAGCTCGTTGACTTCCACATCATTTCCAATTGAAATGTCGGCGAATTCTGTGCATCTAGGCCGGGTTCTGGCCCTGTCTTTATCTCTGCTGCTACTCAACAGCTATATCCTGGTCCAAGCTGGTGATCGCAGAGTGAAGCTGCGCAAGGTGGAAAAAATCCGCGAGGACGATAAAAATTTCCAAAGCAGCGTACACCTGGGCAAACCTGATGCAGAGGGTCACATCCTGGTCAGCGGTGAGCTAAAGACCCACGTCACCATGGACAATGATTGGAAGGTGAGCACATCGTGCATACTTGTAAGCTAGCATATAGTACCCGGCCTTGTTCGGCTAAAGTGATCTTTATTTTGGTTAGCTTATCTATTCCGAAATTCGATTGGATTTCAAAGAAAAACAATTTTGGAATTAACGGTTTTCAGATCGTATTTATAGCTTTGATGATTATTAATTCATTATAATTAATCTGATAATCTTAGGGATAAACTTCATAATAATAGATAGGTTGCACCAAAGACAATATAAACACTATTTATATTTTTATATTTTTATTGTCACTGTAAAAATGCATTAGGCACCTAATTAATATGCATATTAACCTGATCATGTTTGTGCAGGTTAATATCACAGTTTATCGCACGGAAAACTTGGACAAGGAGTATGCCGTATTCAAGGATCCGCCAGCTATCGGATTTTGCGATATGATGAGCTCCTACTACAAGAACTTCTTTTATGAAAAGCTAAAGGTCTACTCGAATGCACCCTCCCCCGACAACTGTCCTCTGGCGCCCCACGACTTCCATCTGAAGGATTATCCGTTGAATTCGTCGCAGCTTAAGAACCTTCTCATGCCCGGCTACTATCGCGTGATTGGCCAGTTGCTTAAGGACAGCGAGACCAGGCTGGAGTATCTGATGGAGTTTCAAGTGGAGTGAATTTATTTCAACAATCATTTTATTATGCACACCAAAATTCAAGCAATAAACAGGCAAGCCTATTCGTAGTTGGTCATCTGTCTGAGAATCTCATCGTAAACATATTTCTTGGCCTCGGTGCCCCAGATAAAGTCCAAATGGGCCCATTTCTCGAACGGCACCAGATAGTCGAGCGCCACGTTGGGCAGATTATCGCGCAGCTGGCGCACATCGCCGACATCACACATCCAATCGTTGGCGCCGTAGTAGAGCAGGACGGGAGCCTTGGCATTCTTTAGGTTGTACTCCGGCGGATAGTAGCTGCCGTACTCGTAGGGATTACGGACCACCGAGTAGTCAAACTTGCGGAACTTGCCAGAGTTGTGCTCCTGGCAAAAGTGCAGATTCTGATTGACCGAGGCGCCGGCGGGCGAGGTGGCCTTGATATGCTCCAGCAGCCCCTGCAACGGGAGGAAAACAAATAACAACCTTGTAGACGGGCTTAAGATGAAAGGAAACGATCGTAAATTTTCTTGTTAATTTAAAAAAATATCGATTTTTATAACGCCCAAGACTGATTGATGATCCTAGCTGTTGGTCCAAAATGTTAGGAGATGTGGATTTTTAAGCTCCCAATAAATATTAATTTGATCGATTTGCCACGCCCCTAGAGGGTTTATCCAAAAAATTTTGTCTGCGATTTTTTGAACATCGATTTTTGACGCCCCTAGTGAGCATTGTGTCCGTTATCGGGGGGCACACAAAAAAAAAATCTTTTAAAAATGCTTAGATTTTAAATGAATGCTTAGATTAGAATGCCATCAAACATGAAAATCGGTTTCGTTTTGGCAAATTTATGGGTGTTTCTAATATGAGACCTATGTGTCCGAAATTTTTCTCAATTTTGGCATGATTTTTGACAAAAAATTCGATCGCCTCAGAATCAGGTCAAATATGTTTTTAATACTATATGTGGCCAGAAAAATCTATTAAAAACGCAAACTCTAAATTTTAAATAAAAAAAAAATTGTTTGAAAAGCCGAAAACTTTAAATATCTAAATTTTTCTAAATTTTGGCATGATTTTTCACAAAAAATTTGACCGCCTTAGAATCAGCAAACTCGATGGGTGTTTGAAAGATAAGACCTACGGATCCATCAATCAGAATCTGCAATAGTTACCTTTAATATTTGTGTTTCCACCTTTAAAACTGTGCGAGATATAGATTTTCGTGGTTTGCGTGGCCGGAAGGGAAGACACATTTTTTTTAGTAACGTGTGGGGGAGCTTTCCAGTAATATATATTTCAAATTTGGCTAGTCTATCTCAAACCGTGGGAGATAAGGGCATTTCCGAATTTTTAGGGTGTGGGCGCTGGGGTGTATTCTGTGGGGCGTGGCCGGGATATCGAGGGTTCAATCTGTGGGGGGAGCTTACGAGCTCTCTAAATCTAACTAAATGTTAACGCTTTGTCTAAAGTGGATCACTATAAAGTAAGTCTCTATCTTCATAATAGCGGCGAAAAAAGTTTCCTTGATACGGACGGACAGACGAACAGACGAACAGACGAACAGCATGAAGGACACAGCAGAAACCCAATATACTAGTTTCACTTCGTGAAAAAAATTCACCTTGTGAACGTTAAGAAATAAAATATACCTACTATAAAGCTATGTATACTATGTATACAGGTATACAAAATATATTTAGCACTTACGTAGTCCAACTGCTCGGAATCGTAGCCGCCAATCAGGAAGACTTCGTTGGCGCACATCTCGGCATAGGGGGAGTCAGCCTGGCACTTCGCAATGCCCATGTCCTGCTTGAACTTGTTGCTGGGCATGAACTCCATGGAGCCGCAGAGCTCGACAATGGCATTGGGCTGGCCAAGGATGGGCGCAAAGGCGCGCGTCAGTGGGCTCTTCATGTTGCCCATAAAGGCGGCGGGACCCAGCAGATGGGCGGACTTGATCTTGTTGTTGTAGGCGGGCTTCTCGGACATCATCACCAGGTAGACGGTGGTGCCCTGGGAGTGGCCCACATACTGCACCTGGCTCTCGCCGGTCACGTCCAGGGCGTAGTCAATCATGGCGGGCACATCATAGATGCCGATCTCGTTCCAGCTGAAGTTCCAGAAGATCTGCCAGAACGTGGGCCAGTATTTGTGCGCCTTGGAGTAGGTGTTGCCACGGGCATTGCCCATCCACACATCGTAGCCGGCATCGGAGAGAATGTAGGCCAAGGCCTTGCCAGGGCCCATCAGTACCCAATCAGAGCTGGAGCTGAGCATGCCGTGCATGAGGAAGGCGACAGGTCGCCGACCGGTGAAGCCCGTCTTCGGTGAGTAGGGTATCCGGTGCATGGTCAGAATGTAATTGTCCTCGGTGGCAACCGTGTGCCTCTCCATTGGATACCCATCGTTCTCGATGCGTTCGCCCTGTGAAGAAGTTGAACGCTAGGATTTCCAACTTTAGACACGCTTTTTTATGGGGACTTACGCAATCGGAGATGGGTCTATCGGCGGCCGCTGCCAGACCCAGGACACCCAATAATATGGACGCACAGACAATTTCTCTTTTCATGTTTTCTTCGCAGTGTGTTAGCCTGTGAAATCCACCAGTCTTATATAGGGCATCTCTTATCTAGGCCCCTACGAAATCTGAGTCAAGCCCCATTGTCCACTATCAATTGATAAAATTATTCTCGGCCAAAAGTTTTTTTACCCCCCTGCGAACTGAATGCTATGCAGCACAGGAATCGGATCTAATCAGTTATTACTTTTGATTTCAGACACTTCGGTGTCTAATTTACAATCGCCCGATTCGCCAGATACGTCAACACATGTTATTAATTCATTTATTGTTTTTTTTTTTTTTTTTTTTTTTTTTTTTTTTTTTTTTTTTTTTTTTTTTTTTTTTTTATTAATAAATTAAATTATTTAAAATGATAAGTGCAATCATATGAAAGTTAAATTGAACTCATGATTTATAATACTCGTGCCAAAGTGAAAAGAGTATATTGAGTATATCTGTAATCCATATACCTCCCTCAGTTGTATCAAAGATCTAAAGATCGAACACAAATTGCAAAAATAATAATATTATTATTTGCTGCCACCATGCGAACGAGTACTGCGCAGTCGGTTACACCCGATCAACAATTTCTCTTCCACGCTTATTCGCATTGTGCTATCTATTTTAAAGGATTAATGAGCTTATTTATCTCGGGAACATCATGTTTACACTGCCAAAAAAAGCAATACGAAATCTATTGATTTTTAACGCCTGCAGGTGGTCTAGGTCGACGATTTATCATAGAAAATCAAGACACGTATGCAAACGGTATATATCTACACATATTTACATTTGTATTGAACAACTATATCGATTTGAGGTTTTTCGTATTCTATTGCTGCGCATATATGTGATATATTCCATGCATCCATGACGACAGGACAGGACTCGACCACAACATTAAAATTGTTCTTTGAGCAATCCAAAAATTCCATATATGACAGTTGATAAGAGTCTCTTGCGTTGGCCGGTAGAATTTGGTTGATCAATCCCCATCATAATGAAGCATCAGCAGGTTGTGGTGGACTATTGGACCATGTTGAAGACGTCGGCGCTCTGTTTGCTGCTGGCCATAACGGGCTATATATTTCTCAGGTATAGCTGGCGACTATATAGTAGAGTTGGGCTCCAATCTGAACTCTCTGAAACACTTTAGAATGGTGCAGACGATTTTCTGGCTGCCCAACCGCTTCAAGCAGAATCAGGAGCGATTGGAGGCGATGGCCAAGCAATATGGCAAGGATTTGGATCCTGAGGAACGTGCTGAAATCGAAAAGATCTTTAACAGTGATGAGCCCCTAACGGAGGAGCAAATAAAAAAGCTGCTGGAAGACACAAGCCCCGAGGCCGAAAAGCCAAAGAAGGAACAGTAGTTACTGGCTATAGAGTAAACATAATAATTAAGTACATCATTAAATATAGTTTGATTTGTTTTTAAACAATATAGCATATGTATATGTATATTAATTAATGTATGTTTGAAACAATAATTCTTAGTACAGCGTTTGTTCCTTTTTTCTTTTTTCTAAATACACAAATACACATATATTTCATTTAACAGTAAATGTAATTGATAAAAACAATTAATTAAACAACTCTGAATTAAACAATCAGTTAGCTATGTATTTATTCAGTAGGGTATATGTATGTGTATGTATATATGGGGTCTTACGATAAGAGAAAAATATATGTGTAGTATATATGTATATGTATATATTGAATAAGCAGTTCTATTTGCTACTGATATATGCGGACTTAAAGCCCTTTCCTGCTTCACTTAGGGGTGCGAAAAACGATATATATTATATTTACTTTACGGATAGCTTCAATTAACAAAAGGACATTAACTTCAACCTCATAAGAGTTGCCAACTAACTCATATCAAATATAAGCAAGCATACCAATTTTTCTACAAATACATATATATATCTATATAATATTATTATATATATATTTAATTCTTAAAAGCTTCAAATAGCGCAAGTCTCTCTTTTGTTTGGTTGATTTTTCTATTCTTTTTCATTTTGTCTTTTTTTATTTTGTCTAAAATTTTTCTCATATGATAAATATAAAAACGTTTCTTTATCTCTAGCCTGCCAAAAATATCACGAGGATTCGCTATGTTACAATCAATACAACTAAATCATAAACTCTTTTATATATAAGTAAAAAAAAAAAATTCAAATTTTGGGTCCAATTCCGAGAGAGCGCATTTTTATATGATAAACAACTTGAACAGAATAAGTATATGATCTGTTTGTGTATATAACTTAGTTAATATAGATTAGTAGTGTATATATTTATATATATATTCTTTCTGATAACGTTTACAATCTCCTTGTTGGTCTATTGACTTGGAGTATGCATTGGAAGCCTGAAATATGGATTGGCCAAGTTAACACGCGCAGCAGGCAACAGCTCTGGATGTTCAGTTAGAGTATCCGATAATGCGGTCAGCAAAACCCCTAGAAATCAAATGTTCAATAATAAATGATCATCAATTATTTCAGATGGGAGCTTTACTCACGTAAAACTTTCTTTTGCAAATCAACGGGTATAACACCCATATTGCCCTCACGCTCCAGAAATTCGGTCAGCTTCTGCAGCTCCTGCTGTGCCTCATCGGAGCCATGTGCCAGGGACTGGGCAAACATTACCTTGAGGATAAAAGTTACAATGTACAGTGGAAGTTCAGCCTGCAACTACTTATAGCTCGCTCACCTTGGCCAATTTGTACAGAATTTCCTCCAAGCTGTACTCGTTGTACAAATACTCGACGATTTTAGCCCGACCCATGCTGTCATCATAATCCGTAAGATCTTAAAAATATATATATTTGGATTATTTCATAGCATGCAATTTCTACAACTTTCCAACCTTGAGGGGTTTCATTCTCCAGCGCCTTGAGTTTGCTCCAAAAGTTAAAGCTGTCCAGGGTTTTGCCCCGACCCAACTCAGGGGTTACATCCTCCGAATCGGCTTCCAAATGAACATATGGTTTCTCTGTGGTTGTGGTGGTGCTGGTTGTGGTTGTTGTGGTGCTCGATGTGCTTGTCGAGCTCGGCAAACTATTGCGCTTCAGGTGATTCTGACGCAGCTCCTCCGGGAAAATGCGATTGGCGTATGAACGCTGCAGGAACTCAATTCCCAGACGAATATCGCGCAAAAAGGCCAGTGCGCTTTCTCGGGTGATCTAGATGTGGGATAGAATAAAATGACAATGATATAGATCAAAATATATATAAAATTATAGTCTCTAAAAATAAAACCAAGCTTTAACACAATCGGATTGGGCAAAACTTTAAGCCAAAATAAAACTTCTACAATTGCTGCAATTCCAATTTACAGAATAAATATCTTTGATGATTGTTCCTTTATATTATAGATAGAAGATAAAAGTTTTGCGCTCTTTAAAAGGTCATGACCCAAATAGCAGCGGAAAAAACCCCATTATCCTCCTTTCACGGGATCGAAGGAGTGTGAAAATATAAAGTTACAACTCACCAAGTTCTCATCGATGAGTTCCTCGACAGCCCTGGCCACGCCCGTCTCGTCACCCGTCCAGAACACGTACTGAGCCATGTCGAATGAAGAGTATTGGCCATTCGGATTGCGCAACAGACTCTGTGCGGTCTGCGCGGACATAGAAAGAAAAGAGAGGAGTGAAGGATATATGCAAATCTGGCTTTGAGGTAGCTACACACAAAAATACTAGGTGTATAAAATAGATGAATTTAGTTAGTAGTGCTAGCCAATTCGTTGCCGATCAGTGGAATGGTTTCGGAGTTGTCATAAGAACCTTGGCCGTCATGTGGGGCATGCCGGAGCGCCGTTCTGTGGTCTTGGCCACCGCCTCGAGCTGATCGATCAGTATGTCGCCAATGGTCTCCTTGTTGATGTCGTGACTATGCGGAGACCCAGTCGACTTGGCCGCCGTTTCTTCGGTTTCCGCTGGAGCGGCAGCTTCATCTGTGTCGGCGGCTTTTTCGGCCGCCTCGCTAGCCGCATCCTCTGCTGGATCGGTGGCTTCTGTTGTGATTGCCGGCGGTGCGGTTGCTGTTGTTGTTGGTGTTGTTGTTGTGGTGCTGGTGGACGTTGTTGTGGACGTGGGAGATGTTGGCAACACCTCAGGATTTTGGCCAAATGCTAGGCGCGCCGCACCGTAGAAAGCCTGTTGATTTTTGGGTGGTTTCGGGGATATACACTTGGATTGTTCAATAGACATATATGGCGTTTGCAAGGAATAAGAACGGGCATACATACAGCTTAGCCAGGGGACAAGGATTAAGCGTGGGCTTGACTGTTACCTTGGCGTGTGGTCCGTGCTCGGACGCCGGCCTGCCAGCCGTTTTCGGCTCCTCCAGCTGCGAGCGTTCGCCGTCATCCTTGAACGCCGCCGTTGTTGTTGTGGCCGATGTGCTCGTGGTGGTGGTGGTCGACAGCGACATCAACGGCGTGGCCACCTCCAGCTGGCGCTCCAAGTCGGGCATCAACTGCAGGCTGTGCTTAATGCCCGCCACCTGCTCTTTACTGTTCGACTCCGGGGCGGCTATTACTTTCTCCACGCTCTCCTTCGTGGTAGTTGTGGTGCGCACGGTGCTGCCATCGTGCTGTCGCTTGCCCACCACCGGCTGCTCCAGTCGCAGCTGATCTAGTTCGCCCACATCGTCCTCGATTTGTGGAAAGGCATTCGCATCGCTGCGCTTCGACGGATCTGCGTCGAAAATCTGTTGGCACCCATATATAGCAGTTAATCGGAAGCATACTCACTGTAGATATAGGGCAAGAGCGCTGGATAAGCTTGGGCCAGGCTGCAGCTGGCCACCAGGACAACGGCCACGAATCTATTGCCGAGCATAACGTAATCGCGAGCTGAAAGTGACATTCGACGTAATCGGCTTTATTAACTGTCACAAATTCGATTACATGTAATGTACATGTAAATGTGTTTCTGTGTGTGTGTGTGTGTGTGTGTGTGTGTGTCTGCTTTGTAACGGTCTCGAAGGGAACACAAAGACACGCACATAAATGCAAATAAATAAAGCTAAAAATAACACAAGAAATCGATAAAACAGCGGCAGTAAAAATGGCGAAAACCAAACCAGAGCAAAACAGCAAAAAAATCAAGAGTGCCCGAAACGGGCGCGCCCGAATCGGAGATACCCTGTAGCCAGCTTCAAGCCAAACTGCTGTAAACACATTTATTTACATTTCAAATGTCAAAATAAAGTGTATAACTATAATATTTATTATTTCTGAAAAGCATTCAGAGTTTTAAATAGCTCATTCTCAACTATGCACAAACCAAAGACTATATCGACAAAATTTGGTATGTGAATTATCGACAATTTCAAAAAATTTGGATCTACGTTTTTGTAAATATTATTTCAATAAAATTTTATTAAAATAATATTTCTTTGTCCAATTGATTATTGAGCGAGGTCGAAGTCGTAATTTATGGAGTTAGTTCTTGCTTTTACATACATTTTAAAAAAACGAATATACCCCTTACCCACTTTCAATTTGGGCAGGGTATAAAAAGAAGAAGAACAACAAGGGCCGCAACAACAAGCTTTGGGCAGAGGTCGACACGGAACACGCTAAAGTTGATGTGAACTGAACTTAATGCTATGGCCAGCCCCCGAACCACCCACCGTGTGACACACACACACACACACACAAACACAAATACACACACAAACCCACTCAGTAACATGCATGTCCGCAGGCCGCAAATTGAGAAGATTGGCCACCAAAGCGAATTATCGATGCATTTGGGGAGCACTTAAGCACGTTCGAGGCTTACAAGCACTCTCTGTTGTTTTTTCTTATTGAGTGGGCCAACAGAACGGATATCACTGCCAATTTATATTGCAGATGCTGCACATATTCGTACATACATACATACACACACACACTGTAATTCATGTAAATCGACAGTATTGCAAAATATACAAAAAAGTCCGACAACGCGCAAAAGTATGCTTTGATTTTAATTTCATTTTTCGCAACATAATTTCCATTATGGTAAACATAACAAAACTTAATACTTACCTTTTGAATTTTTCACTTTTACCTCAGACTCGTTCGAATAATACAAAAACGTCTTAACCGCACGAAAGCAGACAAGAGTCTGACCCGAGTGCCGTTTTGTGAATTGCTTGGCCGACAAAAAAATAAAAGCTCGCTCTTACCGCCAAATCGTCCCTAACCCCAAGTTGCTAAGAGTGCAGGACGCTGCGAGGACAAAAGCTCGACGCAAAGCTTGGGCCTACGTTCAAAATGCATTCGAATGCTTAGCAGTTGCATTTTTCTTAACTATGTTTCATTTATTTAAAAACAACATTACAAAATTAAGAATTAACATTTAACTGCAGCCGGGAAATGGATCGACTCGATTTTTTCGCAGCACAAATTGAATTTTGCGATTCATGTCCTCGTTGTAGATGGCTTTGCACTTTTCGAAATTAACACGACGACGAACCTATATTGCAGATATTAGTTTTATTACAGAATACATTTTGCTTTTTACGAACCTGGTAGGGCTTCTCGTAGAAACGCGTGCGACGGAATTGATCGAAGATTTCTTCCTTGCCGAGAATTCGGTTGAGCAGACGGCACGCCTCTTCCACGTTATTGTTATGCACAAATACTGTGCGCGCCAAGAATTGTGCGTGTCTCATGTTTAAATTTTATTCAGCCTTATTTTTGTAGTTTGTTGTTTATTGTATGTATTTGCACAGAGTTAAATAATCAGGCAGCTGTTGTACAAAGTGTGACCGTATCGTTAAAAAATCGCAGGGCTGTCAGACTGTTTGTCTTGAACAGGGCTGCATCTGAAGATAAATAACGCGTTACTATGGAATATTTATTAAATTCAACTATTGTTATATCTCCCACCCCTATTTTATTCTCGATCTTTCATACAAGCGTGGCGGATTCGTTTAGCGATAGCAGGCTGCTGAAAAAGCATTCGAAATAGATTAAAAATTTTAGAAAAGTGTAATTTTTAAAGCGTATTAAAAAACGGTATACATATATACATATATATATAACTATTAGAACAAATATTCAAATACTTGGCGAACAACTGCTTTAAAAGGTGAGACCCACTAACAAATGGACTATAATTTCCTCAGGCATTTACGTTGTGTGTGTATTTGGTACTCATTTTTTGGCAACTCTTTGTTAAGTAATCAGGGGTAATTATTTTTTTCTTTTATATTTTTTCTATATGCAAGTATAAGGTTTGCATTGGTGCGCCGATGGGCTGGTGCACATTTTGCAAAATCGATTTCAGTTGCCGACGACAGCTGAATTTTCTTTGTCTCTACCCCCATTAAAATTCCTCTGACGCAGCGTCCTGCGCGGCACATGTTTTACAGCTTGTCAGCTTGTGCAAATAAATATGTATGTGTGCGTTGTCTGGGGACTGCAGCTTGCACAATTGACAACCCCTGCGCAAATCGCAAAAATCAATAGAAAATTCAACGATTTATTTTTTCTTTTGCACGTTGCTTTTCACCTGGTCATTGTGTTGGTGTAGTTTTTTCTGCTTTCTCATTATCATTCATTTGCTTTGTGCTAGCGTTCGCGCAGGGGCAACGGTTACGGCGACCAGGGCTGCTGACGAAATTTTCTAGAAGTTTATGCATGTATGTGTGCACGTGTGCGTTGGTGTGTTTGCGTCAGTACACGCCAATGAGTCGTGTGTGCAAGAGCGGGGCAGAGTCAGCTGCTCGCTAGCGTCGAAATGATATCCAAAACGAACAAAAAAAAAATTTAAATTGATATAAAAAATTTCTAGAAAACGTGGTCGCAGAGGTACTTGCACATTTTCGCTACTGACCTTGAGTCTATTTTTTGTTTTTGCATACCGGAAGAGGGATTTACACGCACATACAAAATGAAAAATAAAAAATTGGCAATATGAGTAATCGAAACGTTTTTGCTTGCAGTTAAAGTAAAAAGCAACAGCAAAAATGGTTAAAGAAACAGGCTATTACGATCTGCTGGGTGTGAAGCCCAACGCGACACCGGATGAGCTGAAAAAGGCTTACAGAAAATTGGCGCTCAAATACCATCCGGATAAGAATCCGAATGAGGGCGAGAAGTTCAAGGCCATCTCGCAGGCGTACGAGGTTCTCTCCGATACGGATAAGCGTCAGGTGTACGACGAGGGCGGCGAGGCGGCCATTAAGAAGGGCGGAGCTGACTCCGGTGACTTCCGCAATCCCATGGACTTCTTTGAGAAGTTCTTTGGCGCCAGCTTCGGCGGTGGCGGCGGCGGGCGTCGTCGCGAGCGTCGCGGCAAGGATGTAGTCCATCAGATGTCCGTGCAGCTGGAGGAGCTGTACAATGGAGCAACGCGCAAGCTGCAGCTACAGAAGAATGTGATTTGCGACAAGTGCGAGGGTCGCGGCGGCAAGAAGGGCAGCGTCGAGAAGTGTGTACAGTGTCGCGGCAATGGCGTTGAGACGCGCGTGCAACAGATTGCGCCCGGTATTGTGCAGCATATTGAGCAGGTGTGCCGGAAGTGTTCGGGCAGCGGTGAGACCATACAGGAAAAGGATCGCTGCAAAACCTGCAACGGACGCAAAACGGTGCGGGAACGCAAGGTTCTCGAGGTGCACATTGAGAAGGGCATGAGGGATGGACAGAAGATTGTGTTTACAGGCGAGGGCGACCACGAGCCCGAATCTCAACCGGGTGACATTATAATATTGTTGGATGAGAAGGAGCATTCGACGTTTGTGCATGCGAATACGGATCTGATGATGAAGATGCCGCTGCAGCTGGTGGAGGCACTGTGTGGATTCCAGCGCATTGTCAAGACGCTGGACGATCGCGATCTGCTGGTGGCCACGCAACCTGGCGAAGTTATTCGTCACGAGATGACCAAATGCATTGCAGATGAGGGAATGCCCATATTCAAGAATCCCATGGAGAAGGGTACCCTCATCATACAGTTTGAGGTCATCTTCCCCGATGTGGTCAACCCGTCAGTTATACCGACGCTCAAGCAGTGCTTGCCCCCGGCCCCCGAAGTTGACATTCCAGTTGATGCAGAGCATACAGTTTTGGTAAGTCCGTCAGTTGTACTCCCAAAGAGGACCTCACTAATCTTCGGTTCTCGTTCGATCATTTGCAGGAGGACTTTGATCCCAAGCAGCGTCGCCAGCAACACCAGCGCATGGCATATGATGAAGACGAGGGTGGCTATCAGGATGGTCCGCGTGTCCAGCAGTGCGCGTCCAGTTAAGCGGCCTACACTTAAAACAACCACAAACACGCAAAAACAAAAAATTAAAAAACAAAAAAAAAAAATGAACATCAACTACACCAACCAATCCAAGCGGTCTGGAGTTGATCCGCTCGACCTGTAAACACACGATCCAATCTAGTTGCTACCCCAAACCACAGGAGCCAATGCGAATGACACACGGCACAGCACCACCTCCAACATAACCACCACCACTACCAGCACCACAATGTGTGTGGCATTCACATTCATTGAACTATCCCTCCTCCAAGAAAAAGAAAATAGAAAAGAGGAGAAAACACTCGCAACTACTATAAAAAAGTTCACACAGAACGTACCCAAATTTAAGAAACAAATTTGAAGTTATATATATGGCTTAGGATCGGAGATGTGCTCTTCAGACTACGAGATATGCTAATTACGATATTTAGGTATAACAAAAAATAATACTTATCAAAATATTATGCACTACATTTTTAACGCGTGGTTCAAAAAACTATATAAGTACATTGTTTAATTTCGTTTATGTTCATTTGAAAATGAATTGACAGTGGAAAACTTTTAAAAATCTGTCGCCACAAGAACCGCATATGAAAAAGTCCGCGAATAAGGTCGTGTAGGAACAAGTTTAAGTTATTTAATTCCAGCATAAATAAAAGCGTTAGATTAAACGGATATAACAAATAAAATAATTAATACACAATTTCAACTTCAAACTGTTCATGCATTCGCTTTCTGTTTTTTGAGGGTGGTCAAAGAAAAGAATAACACTTATTTACATAGTGCACGCTCAATTCCAGTTTATGATATGAAAAATATTTGTAAATTCAACATAAAGTAAACTTAATTGATTTCCCTAAATCATTTTTTTAGCAGGACCTTCATAAATTTTTTTTATAGTTTCTCAGAAGTTTGAAATTGTAATCAAAGACGTCGAATTATTGAAGAAATCAAATATCTGAAAGTCTAATTTTCAAATGTGCGCCGAATACATTAATTGGAGCTTTTTGCGGATTACTATACCTATATTGATGTCTGTATATATATGCATGTTTATACAAAAAATAACTGCTTACAATATATATATATGCTGTCTATAAAAATATACACAACTTAATTGGAGATTTAAAGTGCGTTAATTTTGATATTTATTCGTTTTTAATATTATCTTTGCAGCTATGTAATTTATTTGATTTACTTAATATAGTAGTCAAAAAGGTAGCTTGTAATTAGAGACTTCTGAAAGACTTGTTAATCGAAGAATGTTGCTGACAGGTAAGTACTTAATTAGACCATGTTTGAATATAGCTATAAACTTGAAAAGCTAAGTCAGATAGATACACGAATTTAAAGACAAAGTTATTACAACTTCGCTTAGAATATATATCCTTGGAGGAATGAATATAGTTTATGTAAAATATACAATGCATCACCATCCAAAAGTGAATCATCCGATTACAAAGACAAGATCTTACGAATATTTTTAAAAATTTGTTAGCAATTTATTAACATATGGTAAAAAGTAACTACAGTTATAAATAAGAAGCCAGGCTAGCGCGCAAAGTTGCGTAGTGCGGCGACAACGCCGGTGCCGTAGATGAGCTTGCTCTCGATGCGCTCCCAGGCTGACTGTTGTACCTGAGAGACGCTGCGCAGGCACTCGACGAGCTCTGGTGTTTCACTCAGACTGAGGCCGTGGGAGCGCAGATATACGCTTAGATAGGACTGGGCCAGTTCAAAGTCCAGATTCGTGCTGAACATAAACTCGATGAGCTTGAGGAACTGCCGCATGGCGAGCATAGTGCCGCCTGCTTCCGGATGCAGCGACTTGATCTCAAAGTCCACCATCGACGGACCCAGCTGGGTGATGTGCTGCACGGCGGATTCAAAATCTTTGCCCGTGGCGGTTGCCTCCAGCAGCTTGCCGAATGCGGTTAGATTGTTGAATGAGGACACCTGCAGCACCTTGGAGCCGTCTTTGCTGCTCGGTGCATTGGCCACGTCGAAGCGTAGCTCTAGACCCGATACCGTCGGCAGAAAGAAGGGCGCCTGTTTGGGCGCTTTGGGTGGGGCCTTCGGTTTGTTGCGCTGCTTGATCAGCTCCAGGTCGAGCAGATTCTGCCAGCGCGAGGCAGCCAGACCGGACAGCGTAATTAGTTCCGGCGTCAGCTGCTTGGGCGTTTCATATTTGGCATCAATCTCCTCGCCCAGCTCTGCACTATCCTCATCCTCATCGATGCCCAGCTCCTGCATGACATCCTCCAGCTCCATGGCATCGCAAACATTTGTGGGTAGCCCCACATATGGAGCGGGATCGTGTGGATCAATGGAACGCAACGAGATCTGGTTGAACAGCGTCTTGTTCGCCCAAAGATATATGCCCAGCAGATTGACATGCGCCGTGGCCAGAAAATCACCACTGGGCGACATGCTCAGCGAGATGCAGGGACGCTCCACGCGGAAGTGATCAATCATGTAGGATGAAGGTATGTCCCATACCTTTATGGTTGAGTCCATGGCCGCTGTGATCAGCCAGCGACTGTCCGGACTGAAGGTCATGTCGTTGAGCTTCGCCGTGTGGCCAATAAACTTGCGGATCACCACACGCGTGTCCATGTCCACCACATATACCTTAAACGTTTCGAGGCCAATGGCCAGCATGGAGCTCTCGCGATGATGCCGCATCAGGGCAACACCATCGGCCAAACGCAGCACGGCAACAGCCTTGTGAGCTGAAAACAAGAGAAAAGGATCAGTTGGCTGATCACTGACACAGTTGAATCACACTCACCGTTGTCCTTGAATGGCCAGAACTTGACGAGGCCTTTGGTGCAGCCGGATACCACATACTGGTTCAGATTGTCGCACGCCAGACCACGCACAGCCGCCTCATGGGCCGCCTTGAAGCCACCGTAGCTCAGGCGGTGCTGGCCCGACTGAATGTTGAAGCGCTCCACGTCGCCGCTGCTGTAGCCAACGATGACAAAGTTGCCGCAGTGCGTCAATACGATGCTTGTGGTCTCGCTTTGGAAGTTGGTGCGATTCTTTGTCTGAAACTGTTTCGGCACCAGGCGATGCTCGCCCATGCGGCTCTTGTCAAACGACCAGGTGGTGGTCTGTATGATGCCCGCGTGTATGGCGGCGATGTTGTCCCATTCCTTCTCGCGTGCCACATCCGAGGTGAACTCCAGAATGGGCGGCATGCTGTACTTGTCGTACTGGAAGCGATCTGTGAATTATAATTGATAAGCACTGGCAAAAATGGGGTTCCGTTTCAGCTACTTACTCTTCTTCTTGGTCGCCTTGGGATTGTAGGTGGCGCGGCCCATGCTCTTGTTCAGCGACTCCGAGATGGTGGAGAACACGCGCAGCGTGCTGTCCTCCCCGGAGGACAGTATGGAAACACCGGAGCCACCATGATAGCGTATACATAGCGGCGGTTTCGTGTGCCCCTCGCGAATGCGCAGCTGTCGTGCTCCACCGTCGGACATGTCGAATACAAACAGTTTCATTGAGTTGTCCGGCGAGGTGGTGAACACGACCGGCTCGCAGGGAAAGCAAATGGCCGTGGTCACCTGCTCCTCATGCGCCTGCAATTGTCCGGCCAGCTTGCGCTCCTCCAGGTTCCAGAACGCCATATACCCGTTGCTGCAGGCCGACACCAAAATGGGCGGACCATCGGTGCGAAACGCCAGCGCGGTGACCATGCCCCACTCCTGCTTGAAGCTCATCAGCAACGTGTCGTACTTCAGATTCAGGACATTAACGGTGCCATCGCCGTGGCCCACGCCCACCACATCCAATGCCGGCGCCGGCTCAATGCACGTGACCCGACTGTATCTGCCACCGAGGGTGCACACGATGCTATTCTTCTTGATGTTCATGATCTTCAGCTGGCCCTGCTGCGAGCCCAGCACGATTTTATTCACGTACGTGGGCGGATGAGCCAGCGCGGTGATCAGGAACTCGTCCTCCCTGAAGGGCACATCCAGGTAGACATCATCCGTAGGTATGTTCCACACCTTCAGCACATTGCCGCGATCCACGGCGATCAGGTTCCTGCCAAAGGGTAGCAGGAGGTGCACGTCCCGTTCATGGCCGCGATAGACGTGCCGGATGTGTTTGCCGGCGCGCCAAGCGTAGATGCACTTGTTGCTCGCCGTGTACGTGTGCACCCTGTCAGTGGCCATGGCCGTTATCTCGTCCGGATGCAGGCCGCTCACGTGCAGGAGCCGAAAATGACTGGCAGTGTACACCTGGAAGGATCGACCGATGCAGGTGATTATCAGCGTGTCCCGCCGCCGCTGCACGTAGCGCGTCACTGCCGGCACCTGGTTGCTGACATATCCGAGCGCGCGATTACGCCGGAATATCTGACTGCTCTCCCTGATAACGCCCCGCGATTCTTTCTCATCCTCCACCACCGCGTTGTGCTCTGCCCTCAGATGCGTCATTTTTTAGCTATTCTGAAGTCTTCTTTTCGCTTATTTTAATAAACTCTCTCGATTTTCATGTTTACCAGCGTCAACAGAGCACGTGTATTAATTCCGATGTTTCCGAAACTGAAAGTATTGGAATTCAAACTGTTGGAAATGTTAATTAACAGAGCAGTGCTATCAAAACTGTATGTGCGTGAATGAGTTTTTATTTGAGGCGGTACACAAAATGTCGTGTAACGATTCACAAAAACCTATGAAAACAAAGATGTCACTATAAAAAAGTAATTTTATTTATGATATGTGCACTAGTTTCCCAATATTTAAATTTGCAACCGTTTTACTCAAATGAAACTGCTGTTTTACTCAATTGATACTACCAAACAGCTGTTCCTGTTATCGAAAAGAATCGAGATAAATAACAGAACGGAGTCGAGATATCGACTTGCAAAATATGCGCGGTAAATTTAAAGCATCAAATATATTTATTTTAAAAGCCATAAATTTTAAATGTTTTTATTTTTAATTTAATTTTATTTAATAACCCACATACTCGTTAAACATATATATACAGTACAAGCTCTTCTGATATTATTATTATTTTTTTTTTCGTTTTTAAATTGCATTGTAAATTATTTATAATGTTTGATTAGTTTGTTATAAAATTGATTAAAATTAAAATTACAATTACATATGTATATAGTCTTTTGCTTGCTCTACACAAAACTCATAAGTTAATAACATTATTAATCAAAGCCATAATTAAAAAAAAATAACACTTTGTTATTGCATTTTTCGTAAATTTTATTAAAAAGGTTTTGTTACTGAAATTTTTACCAGCCCTTAAAAATTTCAGTTCATATTCAACTCTCACAAATTTATGCAAGTAGCAAAAAATTGTCGCTCTATGTTTAGACACCTATGAAACAATTTAATTAACATTCATTAGTAGTTGATAGTGTTTTTTTTTGTCGTTGTTGTTGCTGTGTTAGTTGTTGTTGTTGTTGCAGTTGAAGAAGGTTCAATTAATGCTGCAGTTGATGCCAAGGTGGGATTTGGAGAGTTTAGTTGAGCGCATTCAGCGCCACCTCGCGGTTAAAACTTTCACCGGAACTTGAGAGCGGATAATCCAGTTCGCCCAGACGGGGAGAGGGTCGGTGCGGGCGGTTAAACTACGATGAAACAAAATCAAATCACAATAAGCCATTTATTTGTCATTAAAAGATTGATTTTTTTTTTACTCCCAACCTACCCATGATTTCATGATCTTGTAGAGCACCTGACGCGACGGATAATCATCGAAATCCGACTCGGGCACCTGTTCGTTGGGTGCCAGCATCGGCAGCAGCCCATTTGGACGCACAAACTCCTGGTCGAGGCCAGCAGCATTGGCAGCCGGAGCACTGCTGGCCCCGTTATCAGAGCGAGCGCTCAAGGAGCGCTTCCCATGTCCACCGTAACAGACGTGCCCATAGGCCTGGCAGCCCTCTGTAAAATGCCAAGTATCAAAACGGAAAATGAATTAGCCAACATCTGCTTGGGCAAGTGATTGCAATTGCTTTAAGCAAAAGCTGTAATCGATAAAACGCCCACACACACACACACGCATATTCAAAAGCACGAAAATACGTTATTAACTGCGACTACCGTTAGCTCAAAAAGTTTGAACGCATTGCATTTCCCATGGGCACGAGCACGATTGGGCGTGGGCGTGGGCGGTTGCAAACTGGCAAACTTTGTACCGTTATGTGGAAAATCTAGGGACCCACATGAACAGTGAGTGTGTCTGAAGAGACACGAAATCTTTAATCGCTTGCCAATGCTCTGGAGAAACATCTCTTGATAAGCATTTGACCTCCATGACAAAGCGAATGTGATACTTTTTATTTTGTTTCGGGTGTATGTATTCTATTTTTTGCATTTTATGTTATTTCATTTTTTGTTTGTCTGCGTTTATTTTGGCTGTTGACTCGAGCTTCCGCCAGCACACAACATTTATAACAAGGCAGCTCCACATGGGAATATCGTTTTGGACCATTTTTGGGCTCGCAGCGGGAGCATTAACAAGCTTATTGTTAACACGTTTCAAAATGTCAGCTGCATAGATAAATCGAAAGGTTTAATAAGTCGAAAATTGTCTGTGGCATGTTTCAAACTAAAGCGCGATGCAATCTTTTTAAAAAAGGTGCTGGCTAAATTATGAATATAAAAATGATAATAAGCGCAATTCGCCTTCTCAGTTATAGCTTAAAATATACAAACAGAGGGAGGCAAAAGAGGAAAAGGATCAATCCAATATACTCTCTTCGTTCCCTGAGCAAACATAAAAATATGAGCTTTATCCAATTACTGGCAGTCCACATTTTATGCATAATGAAGAAGTGCAATTTCAGGTGTCTGCTTCACTACATATGGCATGCAATGTAACGGGACAGTGGCGGGGAGGGGGCGGGCAAGGCTGCAGCTGCATAAACAGTGCCACAAAGCAGCAATGTCAATGGTGACATCAACGTGAGCTCTCGAACCCTGCTTCTGTTTGTTTTCCTTTAAAGTTAAACTGTAACAATTGATGCTGCCAGCCATAACGAAGTCAGTGTGTGTGTGTGTGTGTGTGTGTGTGTGTGTGTGTGTGTGTAACTTCCGCTTGTCAACCATTTATAGGTTTGTTTTCTTGCGCTTAAATTGAATGCTTATAGAAATAACAACTCAAGTGGCATGTGGCAGGCAATATAATTCAATAATTGAATACTTTTTGAAATGGCCACATGAATATCAAGTACTCACTTTTTGCCTGGCTCTGTTGGGCGGCCAAGACGACGGTGCAGATGACAACCAGCAGCAGCGAAATTGTGGATTTCATATTAACTGCAAAGATAAAACAGAACATACGAGCAATTAAAGCAAGTAAGCAAATATATGCTGATGCGTGTGTGTGGGTGTGTGTGACGTCCACCTGTAGAGCTCATCACAAGCTGCGCCTGCGGATATGCTACACTAATTAGAAAGCACAGCACACACACACACACACACAAACAGCCAAATCCAAGTCACATGCATTTTGGTAGTTAATCCTGGGCACAAAACTTTTGAACTTTGATTTATGTTTCACCCACATACAGGCAATTAGTGTGCACATGTGTGCGTGTGTGTGTTTGCCCAAAAGTGGCAAAAGCACAACTTAAACTAATGTGTGTTTATTACGTGCTTTGAATTTCTTAAGCATTCAAGGAGGATATTTCAGCAGCGAACATGAATAGATGAACGGCGAACCATTTGAATTTAGCACAAATTATACAAAAATAATATAAAAATCCTTGGCAAGCTGTTGCTGACAATTTTTAAGTATTCTCCATTAATCATACGACGTGTGTGCCAATAGACAGAATTTATTCAGTTTAAAACGAACCTGGTCGCGTGTCCAGTTGAGACTATAGACTGAAACACTCACCTCAGTTTGAGCTGTGATTAGTTGATTTGATTAGAAAACAAAACAAATCAAAACATAAAATAAACAAAAAAAAATATATATAACACGTTTCAGTTGAGCTTTGTTTGTTGGCAATTATTGAATTTTAATTGTAAATATATGTGTGCTTGCTAGGAACTTTGTACGTTTTCTATATATATAAAAATATATATGTGTTTAATCACAGCTATAGTTGGGGTTTTTTTTTTCAGGATTTTCTATAGATTTATTTTTATTTTATTATTTGTTTTCAGCACAACAAAGGCAACACCAACTATATGCCTTTAGATGCCTACAAATCGGAGTCCACGATTTCACATTTTCAAGTGCTGCCCGGCGACTGAACGACTGCTCGACATCGCCCGGCTCTGTCAGCTTTATAATCCACATTCAACTTGACTTGCCCGGCGATAAGCCACAATTCGATCTGTTTTAATCGCAGCTAAAAAGCGTGTCACGCCCAAAGATTTCCGACTTGGCAGACACTTAATTATAAATAGCTAACTTCGCCACTCCGACTATTTTCAACTCCAAGCTGGACTAAATATATAAATTAATAAACTGCAGATAAGTGCAATTAAATGTGCTTGAGTGTGTCTGTGTGTGTGTGTATAGCAGTAAAAATCAACATGTCCACCTACACGCTGAAAAAACAATAATATTATTGTTATTACTTTGTTTATCAATCTGCGGGCGCCATGTGTCAACGTCGACGGGCAGGAATAAAAATGGGTCGCTTATCAATTTTCCCAGCGTCAACTATATTGTCAGTTAATAACGATTTAATGAGCTACTTCTGTTGCTGCTGCTGCCAATATTTAATATTCGTTCTTCTGGCTTCTGGCCTATATAAATCAATTTCGAAAAATTTTCCACACAGGTGCTCTGCTCAGCGTTTTTTTTTTTTGTTTTTACTTACTGTTCACACATTCATCACATTCCCTTACCCTTACATTCGCACTCCCTGCCGCATCGCAACTAAAAGATAGCGATCAACATCTGCCAAAGGCAAAGTTCAGGTACATGTACCCCTATGTGTTCCGTGTGAAATTTTTCTAATCAGCAGCAAACTGATAATGCCCACATACATACATACATACATAAGTTTAATTATAAGTATTAATAATACCCGCGCAGTTTATAAAAGCGTGCCTGCAGCATGCCGTTACGGCTGCAGCTTACCGGGCCGGCGGGGGTGGCTGATCGCAATCTATTCAGCTCGGGCCGCACTGACAATCGTATCAGGCGCTGATTAGCCCCAGCACCACTTGGGGGAGACAAGTGCAAAGGCGAATTAAAATGCGCTTTCAAAATGTTCAGCGTAAACGTTGCTTTTTGTGGTTTCCGGTTGGCTAAGAAGTTATGAACTGACACGAATACTTATATAAATTAATTCTTTTTTTTAATTTAATGGCAAAATTTTTAACATATTTCAAGCATTTGCATTTGTTTAAAATTTTATATTATTTTAAATATAAACACTAAGACTAAATTTTTGAAAAATACATTTAGTTAAGCCGTTGGTTAAGATAGTACTATATCCATCCATTCTTATTTTGTGATTTAATTAATTTTATTATTATTGTAGGTACACAATCTAACTCAGCAGCATCTCCCCCGGAATATACATTTGTTCAGTTCTTTAAAAAGTTTCCCTTGAAAATGCTAATGATAATCGATTACCCAATAAACGCTTAAAGGCATATGGAAACGATTTTTGTTTTGGGTTCTAGTATCGTTTAAAATTAAATGTATTCAAAGAAATGCGTGACGCATTTTAATATAAACACAAAAATGTAGAGAAGCTTAAATTGTGAAAATTTAAATTTAATTATGTATAAAAGTTAAAATTTATTTCTAGTATACTTATGCAAGTCATAAAAGAGAACGTATATAAAAATCTATAAATATTTTGAAATACATTAATACTAATACAAGTAACTATTAACTATCTACTTTAAAATATGATATCTATAAGTTATATTTTATGCGTATATGTAGAATAATTAGCAATCCATGTAATAAAACGTTATTAAAAGTCCATAAACTCGGATATGAAATATTAACTTTCCACACTTTCAAAATTTCTCGTTACGCTTTTAGTCCTTACATTCTGAAGAGCATAAAAAATGAAGTCGTGCATTCTAAACATCATTTAAGAAACAATTACGTTAAGCTTCTTGCTCGTAGACACTAGCAACAAGTTACTCGTTAAGGGCACAGTTAAAAGCGCAACTACATCAAATTATAGTACTTTAAGTAGTGCCAAAAAATATGAAGATACTTGATTTACACAGCTGGCAGAAATTTGTTTGCTTTTAGTTAAATTTTGTGTAAGGCAAATGTGGGCGGGGCTTTGCAACTTTCAAGTTGGCAGCGAGTGCAGCCCGTGGCGGGTAATAAAAAATTAATCAAAAGCAACTGGGATGTAAAAGTTAAGCGCAAGTTAATGATAACAGCACGATGGCATGGTCAAACAAGTGGAACTAAGCCACATAAAATGGCGGCTAATCTAATTTGACTCAATCAAATTAAAACAAATAAACATGGGCACAAAATATGACCCCAGGGCCAATTAAAATATTTGCAAAACGAAGATGGGGCTTAAATTGCTAAAGGAAATTGAGTGGGAACCTGGCCAAATAAGGTATGTGTGAGAGTGTGTGTGTGTGTGGTAATTGAATTTGGCAATAACTATATTTTATGTTAATAAATTAAAGACGAAATTCGCTTACCAATTTGTAAATTCAATTTTATTAAATGAGTATAAAGTTGTAAGTTTTCACACAAATTTATGTTGTTCTTAAAAAATTGAATTGATGTTATTATTTTATTTATGAAGCATATATATGCTGCTGTCTCTCGCCACTTAAAACACAGGTATTTTTAACAAATTTATTTGGACTCTTTTTATTTGCGCGCACTCGTTGTTGATGTCGCTCGACTGAAAGCCAAAATGCGTGTGATGCCGTTAACAGCAAACGGCCCAGCTTTATACCGCAGGACAACTGGCCGCGTGTATGTGTGTGGGTGTGGGTGTAGTTGTAGTTGTAGCTGAGGCAGCAGCCAATCAGAGACGCGCAACAAGCCGAGTGACACACGAAGCGTTGCCATCCGGCGCCTGGCTGTATGCAATGGGAATTTGTGGCGGTCTTTTGCGTAGGTGCTGCAATTTTGGGCGCTAACACGAAGGCTGAGAACGAGGCAATCTCTTTGAACCTTGGCACAATCCGCCGCTTTAGGGTTTACGTAGACCCAAAATATCACCATTGCCATGCCCCGTGATAGAATAAAGGGCGAGCGCTGCTTCTGGGATGTCAAATTAGCGACGTGCTCAGATTTATTTGGTCTGCAGTGCGTCATGTGAATAGATATGAGTTAATCAATGAATGGATTCAACCGCCAACTGGCATTTGCTGACGTCTTTGCCGTTGCTTTCTTTGCCGCGGGCAACACAACTTTCGCCATTTGCCACTTGTCCCTTGCCCCTTGCCCGTTGCCCTCTTGCAATCGGACTTTTCGCATTAATTGAATAATTGCCTCTGATTCGCAATGCGCTTTTACGGGCATTTCATGTGTATGTGAAGTCTGGTAAAAACAATATGTAAGTCTATTCAGCCACAAATTGATTTGCCAATGACTTGTTTACAACAATTATTTTCAATTCTTGCTAAAGCGTCAGCTTATCGCATCAAGAACATTTCGTCGATAAGCAGCTGTTGCTGCCCCGAACGCACAGATCAAAATATTTGACATCAAACAGTAGCTGCTGCTGCCACCCCTACACAAGCCCTATCAAGTTTTTAACTATCTATCTATATAAAACAGCTTGTTGTGCATTTCCGCAGGGCTGGCATTCGAATTTCGTTTTCATCTTAGAATCTAAATGATTGCAAATTTATGATTAAATTATTAATACATAATCATAATGATAGAATGTAAAACATCAAACTAATTTATATATAGCACTTTTTACTTGGGGCCTTTGACTAAAACATTACTACAGTTACTTATTTTTAGCCAGTGGGCTTGACTTCCTTAAAAGAAATATAAATTAAAATGCTTCAATTTTGGGAATTTATTAATTTTTCCAATTTAAAATACACAAATATTTGAATTTTAAAGCTCTAATTTTATTTTAGCATCTGCGTATTAAACACTGCTTATTTAAGACAGTTTTGGACGGCTTGGAATTAAAATGAGTGTAAAGGAATATACAATTGGTGGAGATTCAAAGTGATTAAAGCAATTATAAATTTCAGCTTGATCGTTTAACCAGGCACTTAGTAAAGCTGCCGGATGAACCAGATGCCCAGAAGGGAGCTCAAAAGGGCGCCGGCACCAACCAGACCCGAGGCGCTGTTGTGAGCTGCACAAATGCGTGGCTGGGGGGCTGAGACGTATTTGCAGAGGGTACCAACGAAGTTGACCTGGGCGCGCTCATTGACCTGCTTGTCGAATTGCTGTGAAAGGTGCAGAATAAACAGCATGTTTAGTTTGTAAATATTCGACAGGTCATCGGCCACGTCGTGCATACCTCATTGAACAGAATGGTGGGCACACTGGTCAGTGGCTCCTTTAGTCGCATAGTGGTTTCGCCAGCCTTCCGGAGCAGCACACTTCCGTCGGTGGTGTTCGCACAGGTCTTGATGTTCTCCCAGTTGTTGATGTGATTCTCGGCGGCACAGCGCTGTCCCGGATACACATTGTCCGGGAAGTTCTTGCCCGCCTTCATCAGGCAGTTGACAAAGTCCAGCGTAAGCGATTCGCGGGTGAAGTCAATCTGATAGGAGTTGGCCTGAATGTGCTCGATGGCACAGGCATGCACCTTGTTCCCATAGCACTCGTTGGGGCCGTGATGGCAGGTGAAGGTCACCTCGGCGCCTTGGGTGGTGAACTGCAACGAGCGTACAAGGCGTGGAGCATGTGAAAATGTGAATATGCAACAAATGAGGCATTGTTGGGCCTAAATCGCTCCGTTCGCTCACCTGGGATTTGCCAAAGGGCACAAATGTCAGTTCAACCGCATCGCGCAGCTCGCTCTTCATTGCCGGATAGAGTTGTTCCGTAATAAACTTGGCGCTGTCCGGGCAGAGGGATTCATAGTAAATGGCAACAGGCACCTGGCAAAAAACAACAAAACAGAAACCGTTCAGTCTCTTTCATAGCAAGCGCGGGGGGGGGGGGGGTTTCAATTTTTCCAATAACGCATTCTTCACAATGTGTTGTGCATTTTCTGTAACCGGCAAATGACGCAATTTGCATTTTTGCTGCACATGCAAATCAGTTTTGGATGACTGGACACTGCCGCAAAATCAACTCTCGAACTCTTGTCTAACAAAAGCTAAAAATCAGTTGATCATTTTGGATATGAAATCCATTTCTTAAAATTTAAGAGCTGATTTTAACCACAACTGCATTGTACTGTAAAGAATTCAAAAGCAAAGTTTAATCAAAATCGTTATTATTATTATTTTTTATTTTTACCTCAATGGAAGCTAAACTAAATTTGCATATTCATTACATAAAATGTTCATCACAAACTCTTGAAATACATAAAATATTGCGTTGAATTGCCTTAAAGCCCAGCTTAAATTATTGACATTGGTATGCGCAGCTAACTTTATAGGTTTTCTATAACATTTTCGAGCTGCCAGATCAATAAAACATCTCGTGATTATCTCCCATAACAGATGGCCGTAAACAGTTTATTATTAATCATGCAATTTGCTGGTTAAAAAATCGTAATCAACAGATCTATCCGAGCTTGTCCATATACAAATGTTTATTTACTTAATTTTGTACACTCGTACATACGTAATAACATAAATATATATTGCTTATTAGAACGACACTTTGAGTTGTATGCTTTAGCTTTTATCTTTGAATCTCTATAAATAAATCTTGTTATACTATCTTCCACAGATCTTAAGAATATTGGACCAGCACATTCATATATATATATAAAGATTCTATAAAAACACTTGTCTGGTAATCGAGTTCTTACGTGAAAATAGTTAAATGTGTAAACACGTCACAAAACAGCTTTATGCTTTTCAAAGGGTATTTAAAACTTTAGCACCCTAAAAATGAGTTTCTTCTTTTTCAATATTGTCAACATGTGGTTTCTTATTTTAAAACTTTGGAATGCTAAGCTAAGGAAAAAAAAGTGAGATTGCTTCAGTCGGGATCACCTGACTAGTAGATACCCTGAACCCAGCATTTAACAGTTGATGAAAACAAAAGAATGGAATTAATAAATATCAACGAAAAGAGAAAGATTCCACACCGGGACTCGAACCGCCGACTATTTAGCTTCTGCTGCACAGCTCTTACCGATTTCTTACTTCGACATGCTGATCAAGAGTACATATACTTTATGGGGTCGGCATTTTCAATAGGTTCAGGTTATTATACAATAATTAATAAAAACAATATACATATTTATGTAAGTAGCTATATATCTTATTTAGTTGTTCAAAAAAATTTGATAAAAAAATATATAATGTTTATACAAAGTTATAATTTAAATTTGAATATTTATTAGGCGTTCTTAGTTTTATTTTTTTCAGTTTAGCGTGATCCTAATAACTACACTTTTGTTGAATTATTAATTCACGTGACTGCGTCGACAAATAATGCGCAATATACAATTTAATGCTGATTTGAAAATTCTAACGTAATGTGCCCACTGTTTATTTACATGCATGTATAAATGTATGTACATATATAAATAAAACTATTTTTTCATGAGAATTAATTTGCTTATTGTTAGCTTTTTTGTTATTTTGAAGGTCTCATCAACAGAAGAGTCAGCGATTTTCTGTGTTCAAAGCACATCAGAACAACAATCAAAAGTTCCATTCTTGCGCGCAGCGCTAGCGGCAGCAACAACAACAGGTTGGACTGGAAAGGGGCTTCCAAGAGAGGCCGGCGGCCAGCACCGGTTCCCGCATGCATCACAATTATACAGCCAAATACAATGAAATGGAAACTGGTCGGCTTTAAGAACCGGTTTTCGTCTCAAAACAAAAATACAAAGTGAGACGTTGTCGGCAACCGCAACGAAGAGAAAACTGAATTTATAAAACTAATTATGAATATATGCATGTATGCGTACGCACACATACACATAAATGCTATTATGTATGTTAAATAATTTTCAACTGTGGCATTTTCCAACATTAGTTCATTCAACTTACAATGTGTTTTTTAGGGCGCGCCACTTGTTGCAGCTTTGAAAAACGCACTTGCTGTAGCCTAGTGTATATGGCCTAAACGTGTGCTAATTTTGGCTATTGATTGCGGCATTATGTAAACGCGAATTTCATCAACAACCCCAACTTAGGCCTTGCATTTTAAATTGATTTTAGCTAAGGCTTTGTTGTGATTATACAAAACTTACCTTAGCGGCACTGCAGACAGATACGGCCAAGCAAGCCAATAATATGAATTTGTGACTCATTCTTATGGTTTTTTTGTTTATTGTTTTCGACTGTACGATGTGCTGACACGGCACCGCAACGAATTAAGCGCAAGTTGTTGTGTACGTGCTGACGACTTAGCGTAAACTGTTTTTTCCGAATCGAATCATGGATTGGGCAGCAGCCACGGCTCCACCGTTTTCCAGTCTGAGCGTGAACGCTCACATGCATACGTAATTTGGTTTGGGCTTGGTCTTTAAAAACATATGTAGTTATGTATATGGGTGCATATTCCAGTGCACAGATCGTTGAGTGAGGCAAAGCTTTGCTAATACAACTGGAATAGAGCACATCACGTTGTACAGCTGGCGTCTCGACTGCTTGTTGCATCGTGCAAAGCTTGATTAAGAAAATGTCTGTCAAACTTTTTTTTGCTAGCATGGGAATTGGAATTAATTTTAATTGAAACAATACACTTGAATATTACACAAATCGCAAGGGAATACTTGCTATGTTTTGCATTTAACTTTTTTCTTTATGTTTAATGGAATTACAAATTAAAATAATGTTTTTAAGTATGTACAACTCTCTCGCCGTGTCGCCTGTCCAATTAAGAGCCCCTCCTGCGTTTTTAGTCGCGAAACATAAATCCCTTTGCTAAAAGATCTTTGCGTGCCTCCAAAATCTCCTCCTGCAATTCCTTCGCAGCCTCGGGACAGTCATTAAAAGTGAACGTGCGATACAGCACAGTCCATACGGAATAGATCTATGAGAGACATGTAACATATTATGGCTGAAGTTAAAAAGAGTTCCCGAATCAACTTACACCAAAAAGAATTAAAAGTAGCAGCGGCACCAGCTGAATATGTAGCAAGTATTTCGTTGTTAAAGCCGTTTGCACTGTGCCCAGTACAATGGCCAGGTAAGGCACCGCAAAGAGCGTTGCATAGAATAGCCAACGCTGGAGATTTGTCATGATTTATTGTTTAAAGCAAATTAAAGTAATGAATTTTCAAAATAAAATACTTCTTAATGCAACACGTAAACAAGCGACCGGCCTATGGATGGCCGATAGTTCGATTGACTACGACCTCAACGATTGGCACTATTCGATTACTGCTTGCGGAGAAACAGCTGATTATAAAATACTGCGTGTCATGACCGGCAGCTTGTGTGTGTAATCAAAGAGCTGTTACATTTGAAAAGTGAATTTGTACTCAAGAAAGTAATCTTATTCTCTTACGTTGTAAGCTATTAGCAATATTTTAATTAACCATGGCGCCCACCTTGCAGGGCGTATTAGCCAACAAGTCGGCTGTACGGCAGCCAACAATTTGAAACTTAATCTCGTTTTTCTTCAGGGAGCCGCCAACAAACAGATTTGGTTCGCTGCTCAGAGCCCAAAGTTCGTTTTCTCCCTTTGAGTTACGGTTGATTTTGAGTCCAGTGACGAATTTTAGCTGTTGCGGATTATAGGCCACAGCGCGTATATCGTCCGCCGTGTAGTTTGAGTGCTCGCTCCAGCTAATCAAGGCACCCAGGCTGATCAAGCTGCAATAGAGATTACCCTCGCTGTCCATGACCTCCGATTCGCACTGAGTGCCACGTGTGCCGAGGATGCGAACTTGCTTGCTGACTGCCTCGCTCAAGGGTGACTTCCAGATGCTTGCATTGTTGACCAGGTGAAGCGGAATCGCGATCTCAAAGAAGCTGTTCAGCGTGTGGAAATACAAAAATCGCTCTGCAATTTAAAAGAAACTTTCCAATGTGCTTACATGGAAAACTAAAACTCCAAAAGACTAACCTGCCTCCATACTGGGACTCAAGCTGACCGTGAATATGCCCGCGTGGGCGCTGCCAAAGCGACGCACACCCAACGACGGCTGCATGGACTCGTGCTCAATGCGCCAGGATTTGCCAGTTAGCGCATCGAACACTATTAGGCCGTAGCCCCAAGCATCCGCTATATAGGCATTGCCACCCAAACACTTATTGGACGCGCCGCTGTCCTCCAGATCCACCGCCATGGCCGTAAAAATGGAAATGCTGGGCGTGTACAGATGTGATGGCAGCGAGGAGCGCTGCACCAGCTCGTCCTTGACCAGGTCGAATATCAGAACTTGCGGCGCACACAGCTGCAGGGAGTTCACCTGACCAGAATCCACAACCCAGAGGCGCCAGCACTCGTCAATCTTAATGCGAAAAGGGATTTGGGTCAGGCTAATGTTAGGAATAATTATACTTGTTCACAAAGTGAAATGATAACTTCATATATCTTCCTCAATTTTAAATCTAGATACATGAAATATTTGCAGATACACTCTTGATGATCTGCTTTAAAGATCCCAGAAAAGTTTTCGATCAAATCTATATATCTTGCACAATTTCGGAACTAGAGTCAACACGCTTGACAAATTGTTTTCTGACGAGTTCCTCTAAAAATCGACCGTGAACGAGTATTGCGTTGTCGGTGACACCCGACTGCAGCATTCTCAGTGGTTTTCTTTAATGTTTGCACTCACGTAGGTTCTAATGGCGGAAGTTATGCCGGAACAGTTGCTGGATGGGCGATGCCAGTCCATGCTGGGGTAGGCTTCCAGGCGTGGATTCTCCAGCACATCATTATCGCTGGACGCCACCGTGGCCAGGGTATAGGGCGTTGCGGTGCTCAATCGTGGTATGGTCAGAAATGTGCGATGTCTGCCCTCGTCGCCGTACTCAATGTCGATGTCCACGGGCAGAAAGTGGATGCTCTCCCTCGCCGGATCGCTGGCCAGAGCACCCAGGCTGAGATTGCTCCACTTGTGGAGCGTGTGCAGCTGCTTAATGCGCAGCTGCTGGGCCCGGACAAGGTGCGCGAGCAGGCAAACAGTGAACAGGATGCCGTTGAACTTGTGGCCAAACATCTTAGCCAGCTACGCACAGCGGGACAGATAGAGAAAATCTCGTCTTGACCGTTCAGGCGTCGCGTGTAAACTGGCAAACTGAGCTGCAGGTAGGGCCATGGCTAAGGTGTTGCCTGGCCGGTGCTAACAAACCCTAATTGACCAAAATGGACAGCGGCCGAGTCGAGAGCGCAAACAAAGGACCGCGCCACAGACAGACTGACAGACAGACAGACATACAGACAGATCAGGTACGCCATCAGGCTGGCCCTCTCAACAGGTCTCAGAGTTTAGTGCCGTTTAATACTTGGACATTTATAGGCACCTTTTTATGGATGCTTCAGGTTTATTTACATAGACCCATAGAACACGCACACTCCATGAGTGCAGCCCCTGCCTCTTGGCCCGCAGCGTGTCAACAGCGATAATTGATCTCTCTGCCGGAAAAGACCATCGGCCGGCAATTTGAGAGGCAGGCAGTTTGCGGCCAATAGCTAAGCGGCCAAGCCAAACCGGCAACACGCAGCATGCTGGCCGAGAGTTTTCGGATCGCCAGCAAACTTGATTTCCACGCGCCGGAATTTGTCGTAGAAACTTAATGTTTGTATTTATATGTATGTACATACATGTATGTATGTGTGCTCGCGCACATGTCCATCGTGTTTAATGACAAGTCTTCATGGCATTTGCATTCAATTTTTTTTTTCAAATACCCTGCAGTTAGTTAAAACGGCTGTAGTAGAGTTGTGCGAAATGTAACAGAGGTTATATTATATTGTAATAAGGTTATATTGCAGTTGAATGTAGTTCACTTCTAGCACTGCGCTCATTTTTCACAAAATCGATAAATATCGATATGCATCCGCAATTTTAATTAGCATATCTCGTAAATTTAAAAAGCCAGAGTTCCTCTTTACTGTACAAATTTTATGTAATTTGTTTTCTAATTTATTTTTAGTAGATAACTAGCCCTTTTTCCTTTTCGCGATAAAAATCGATTATGAATTTCTGTTTCAGCTCAGAGCGTAGATATAGATATCAGTGAATCTGAACGAACTGCAATTATGATTTGCTTTATAACTAAATAAATCGAGCATGCTGTTATAAGCTTTATTTCAACTTAAATGCCAAGATCTTGAATAAACATATGTGCGTATGCTAATCAGGTGGACAGTTTAGGGGTTTTCAACTAACCGCTCCTATTGGCACGAAGGCGCCTGTTGGCACGCCTGAGTCTATTGATGCGCTGGCGTCTGGAACGCTGGCGGCTAGCACGCAGGCGTCTTCTTTGGGCCTTCAAGCGTCTCCTTTCCAAACGAAGCTGATTGCGTAGGCGCCTTATTGCCCGAGCTGAGGAGCTGGAGCTGCTGGAGCTGCTGGAGCTCGATGATGCGGCTGTTGTGGCTGAATCAGCTGATGCTGCGGTGGTCGTATCAGAGGCTGCGGTGGTTGTATCAGCGGATGCTGCTGTGGTCGTATCCGACGATGCTGCTGTGGTCGTATCCGTCGATGCTGCTGTGGTCGTATCCGTCGATGCTGCTGTGGTGGTTGTAGCTGCTGTGGTTGTGGTTGGATCTGAATCTGCAGCTGTTCCTGTTCCTGCTGCCTGACTGTGCCTTGTCAGGCAAATGGCCAGAATGGCACAGGAGAGTAAAACCGTTTGAATGCGCATTGCGTTGGGAGTGGGTGGCTGCGAATGATCTCAGAACTGTCCCACCGCTATTTATATAGCACCTTATCTCAGTTAGCCAAGCAGCCGAAATACGTCAATTTGGTATTTCTTCAGCTGTGAAAATCTATTGTGTTGGAGCGGAAAATTAAAAATACGCAAGTTTGTTTAGCTTAAATTTGCCAGTGCGTTATGTTAACCAAGGTAGTTCAACAACTTTTCTTTTTAACAGACGAAAAGTTGTTGCGCATTTGTCGGTGTGTACACAACTGTTTAAAAATACAACCACCCACCGACTCTAATGCGTGAGCAAATAAAAAATAATATTTATTTTATTACAATTAATATTCATGGCCTAACATAAGATCTGGTTAAGTCGAACAATAAAACAAGTTAAATCTAAATTCAATTGAAAATAAACTTATCTTTCAAAACAGAATTTCATATTTGTATTTTAAGTCAATTATTTTTTAACAAAAGCAAAATATTTATAAAACAAACAAGAAAGAACGTTGCAGTTGGGTATAGCCGACTGCAGAATGCTCGGTCACATTGTAATAACAACTAAAACATGCAGAGTTAATCTCTGGTATAAATCATGACAGAATAAAAAAGTTATGGGAGATCGAAAAATGAAGTCTTTTACATCCGTCAAAATGTGGATCAATTTGTATCAGACAACACGGGTTACCACGCGTAGATCTTACAAGTTTCAGGTCTCTAACTTCATAGCGTCGAAAAAATTGATTTTATACCGACAAACGGACATTAAGTTGGACAGTGCACAAAACCAAAATATATATTCGGAAAATTTTACATGAATTTGGACCACTATTTTTATTTTTAAATTGAAATGTAGAATTCATATAGACATCAAACCATAAACAAAAAGACCATCCTCATCAAAATCGGTTGAGTTTTGGCAAAGTTACGACTGGGGAAAGTTGAGACCTATCCTCATATGGGAACATTAAGGTATATATTCGAACATTTTTTACATGAATTTGGACCAAAAATTTTATTTTTAAATTGAAATGTAGAATTCATCTAGACATCGAACCATAAACAAAAAGACCATCCCCATCGAAATCGGTTGATTTTTGGCAAAGTTACGACTGGGGAAAGTTGAGACCTATCCTTAAATGGGAACACTGGGGTATATATTCCAAAATTTTTGACATGAATTTGGACCAAAAATTTTATTTTTAAATTGAAATGTAGAATTCATCTAGACATCGAACCATGAACAAAAAGACCATCCTCGTCAAAATCGGTTGAGTTTTGGAAAGTTTACGACTGGGGAAAGTTGAGACCTATCCTTATATGGGAACACTAGGGTATATATTCGAAAATTTTTGACATGAATTTGGATCAAAAATTTTATTTTTAAACTGAAATGTAGAATTTAT
>SCDY01001377.1:0-30629 GCA_004143825.1 Drosophila micromelanica
CAAAGTTATGGATATTTGAAGCATGAAACCCATGGTTCCAAGAGCTTTACATGTCAAAATTTTTCTCAAATTTGGCATGATTTTTGACCAAAAATTTGATTTCCTCAGAATCGGGCCGAATGTGGTTTTTTATACTTTTTATGGCCAGCAAAATCGATTAAAACTACAAACTCGCAATTTTAATTTTGAAAAAATTTTTTTTTTCGAAAATTAACAAGGGGGGAGTACATGCTTTTTTCTAAAATAAAACCAAAAAATTTTTTTTTCAAATATTTAAAAATTTTTAATTTAGGATTAATTTAAATGAAAAATCATGACCAAAATGCCATCAAACGTGAAAATCGGTCAAGTTTTGACAAAGTTATGGATATTTGAAGCATGAAACCCATGGTTCCTGACCAAAAATTTGACACCCTCAGAATCGGGCTTATTTTTTTTTTTTTCATACTATTTATGGCCAGCAAAATCGATTTTTGGCGAGGCGTTTATTTAGTCAGACTGATATATAGGAAAACAGACGGATAAATACGGCTAAGTCGACTCGGCTAGTGATGCTTACTTTATGGGGGTCGGAGATGCTTACTTTTGCCTGTTACATACAGTTACACAAAGCCAAAATACCCTTTTTACCAATAGATTAAGGGTATAAAAATGAATTCTTGAATATTTACTAAACTAATGGAATCTGCTGAAATTGTTTCTGTTCCAGAATTATGAAGGGTGCAAAATAGTAGTTATATGAATATTGAAACGGAGCTTCAAATGAGAAAAAAGGTCAAGGTACTTACTAGCTCCTATGAGCCTCCGTTCTTCTAACCCACTTCTTAAATGAGTTATCAGCCTGACAGGCAATTAAAGAAACATCTTTGTTGGCAGGCGCACGAAAAACGGATTCAGCTATAAAGTCAAATGTCTGGCCGTTCGGAGAAAAACATTTTTTATAATTAAAATCCAATTTGTGCTAATTTAACGCGTTTGTCTCGCAATTTGCAAGGTGCCACACCCACCGCTCCGCCTTGAAGGCGAGACGCAAATTATTCCCGTAAACGAACCTTTTCTGCTCCCAGCCAGAGAAGTTCATATGAATGTATGTATGTACATATATATGTATGTATATATGCATATACTAATTAAGAAACAGGGAGAGAAGAGATTGAGGAAGAATTGGGGTACCTCGTGACTATGAAAACTAATTGAAACGCTTAGGCAAAAGTTGGGAGCGCCGAGCACTTAATGCATTTAATATAAGTCGAAGTGTTGCCTTACCGTTAAGTGTGGCGGAAGAGTAAAGCTAGAGGGCGTTTTGCGGGGAAACGGAAGCACGACAGCCGGCGTCTAATTGGAGTCGTTGGAGTCGTCCTCTATTTTGAAAAATTAAGTGTCATTTGGCTGTCTCCCGAGCTCATTGTTTTCAACGTGTCCCCCAGACGTTGCCTAGACGTCATCTAGGCAGCAGCTGCCTAACGCAGCTTATTCTGTTGTTGTTCTCTTCAACGCGCTGAAACTCAAACTCATCGCAGGTTTAATTCCACGGCTGGAAAAATATTATCCCGTCTGTTGCCTTTGACAATAAGATAGTTAGGCGTAATTACCTTGGCGGTAAATGAATAAGAAAGATTAAATAACCTCGTCAGTAAAATGGAAAGTGCGTGGATATAACCTAGGGGCATGAGTAGTTATTTTGATCATGGACACTGATTATAAATTTTAGCCATCTTATTTTCATATATCATATAATATATATATATATATATATATATATATATATATATATATATGATATTTTATAGTAGCCACTTTATTCACTACTCTATAATCTATAATCCTTAAACCAGGAAAAAATTTTGTTTTTTAATGAAGTAGTTATGAGTCTAAAACACGATAGATTGATTGACGTGCAAATTATATTCAAACATGTAGATTGCGACTCAGCGTAAGATATGTTTTCTTTTCTTTTTTCAATTATGGAATTTTATCGATGATATAACTTCCTGAACAGATTCAACTTCTTGTAAAACAGTTCAACAATTTATTGAGTGCTAACAAAAACTCACTACCGATTTAAATGCAGCCTGCGCCTCTCTCATACAATTCTTTATTTACTTATTGTATCAATTATTATTTTACTGCATAAAAAAGCAACAAAGCACAATTTTCTGAGTAACTGCCGAAATGAATTAAAAACATGCGCCATCTGCAATTTGTTACCAGGCGGATTGCAAGTGCAGTTTCTTGCCATATATTTTTCATGTTTTTTTCGTTTGACTGAAGCCGAGTCAGCAACTGTAAAGTGATCGACTGCAATATACCTCTTTTATTTATATATGTAATTGAAATCAGATAACATATAGTGGTTTAATGATGAACAGATTTTTTTTGTATATATTGGAAAGGATATATTCTTTGAGTAGTATATGGCTTTTAAACTTAAACTTTACCGAATATACAGAATTTACCCAATAAATTTGTGAGACAGGGAATACGGAATTCAATACATTGCACACTTCTGACTGAAAGCGAAAATAAACTAGCAATAATGTAAGATTACGTGTGGAAATTACTTAAAAATATTTTTAATTGTTCTCTCGGCGCACATACCTACATATACATATGTATGTATTTATACATATATATATACCTACATATACATATGTATTTATGTGAGTGGGGAGATGAGAACTCCTTTAATTGTTTTTCGTACGTTGGCCAACGAGTAACGGCTGCTGTTTATTTTCTGCAGCAAAGTTGCCCGTCTCCATGCCATGCTCTGATTCCGAACGAAAGTCAAGAATGCGGCTTAAAAAAAAAGCAACAACAAAAATAATGATAACAAAAATGAACTTTTGCAGCAACAACAGCAAATTTATGTCCAATTCCAGCCGGCCACACCAACCATGTTTACAAAAATCTTGCTTTGTTACATACTGCTTGAAATTATCACTTCTAAAATAATCAGAAACTTGAATAGTTAGTTAAATTACGCCCAATGTTGCCTCTAGTTGTTTTTTATACTCTTTTCACTTTGTGAACTTTTGTCTCTGCAATGTCCGGCAGGCAATCTTTATATCTAATCGTTTTGTTTCTATATGTTCAGCAGAAAATCCGGAAGCGATTTCTCCTTGTTTTAATATTTCCAATACATTACAAATTGATACAAAAAAAGTTTTATAATGATCGGAGCTGGATATAGAGTATCCCCTGGTCGTACACTCCCGACTAGTGTACTTCTGCTTGCTAAAAAGTGCTGGATAATATTTTTGCATTTGAAAACTATAATGGCAAATTAATAATGTCATATTTATGTGTTTGCTTTATCTTAGCTTTTCATTCAGACGCACTGAATGCTTTCCCGCCTCGGTTTACAACGCGTTGCAGTTTTAATTAAAACATAAATCTCTGGCAAAATACTTCATAAAATGATGCAAAATTATGAAAAACTATGAAATTGCTAAAATGCAGCAGAACGTGGTGCTTAGAGAAGTTCTTGCTATGGGAACGTTTTCAACGCCAACTCATTTTAGCCAGGCTAAGCTGTATTCGTCATATCTAAACTATGCATTTTATTTGGGCAGCTTTTGTGGTCGTTGTTGTTGTTGTTTGAGTTGTTCTGCTAACCAAGCATAAATGTCGAAAGTTCCTGTTTCTGTTCTTGTTGGTGGAGGGATTACTGTAGCTGTAGCTGTTGTTGTCGGCTTGTTGTTCGACATTTATTGATGCTTGGACGGGGAGAACAACAAACAATAATGCGCAACAGCAGCAGCAGCATAGAGTTCCCAGGATTTACATCGGGATTAATAAGCAATATGGACAGCGACGGCGGCAAAGCTGCATTTCATGATAAAATAGGAGACCTAGCAAGAGGAGTGCAACTTAAATGTCAGCCAGACCCTCGAGATGAGGTTGCTGACGACCACTTGCAACTTTATTAACTGCGCTTATACCTTTTTAATGCGACCCGTCAGTGGTGAAATCGGTGGCGGTTGGTGCGGGGGTGGGGCGATTGCTGCTGCTTCAGGCCTGGCAACTGCAGGCTTATTAGCTTTTTTTATGTGCCTTGCCTTTAAGTTGCCTTAAAATGCAGCCATCGTTCGACTGCACTTTCGAGTGTCCCAACAACTCCCAAGTTGTGCTTAAGCCCCTCTCGATCCTTCCTCCCTCTGCCCCAACTGCCGCATTTGTCAGCGGCAGTTTCTGTATGTTGCCTTTAATTTCAGTTGCAGAGCGCCTCCGAAAACTTTGCCGCTTGTTTGTTTGCTGTCGTCGTTTATTATTATTATGTATTTTTCGGTTTCAGTCCTGGTTCGCGTTCCCGATTTATACGGTTGGCGAGCACTTGCCGCGCTTTATTTAACTTTGGGCAGTTTGATGGCAGGAAATAGAATTTTAATGGATTTTGTAATATCCTCGACGACGACTACGATGCCAACGGAAAAGGCAATGGCAATAGCGAAAACTTTGCGTTTCTTTGCTGAGGCTGTTTTTTTTCCTCCTCTATATATTTTTTGCGAAGTATTTTTTTATGCCACTTGCTTGAAGAAGTCGCGAGCTGTGTGCTATTGACATTTTTTGGCTGAGCTTTTCCACAAAGTGGGCGGATTAATTAAGTTGCCCTCTCAGAAAATGGTCGAGCCACGCCAATTTACATTTAGTATTTGTGTGTGGCTGACAGGGTGACTTGGTTAGTTTGTTAGTTTGTTGTGCAGCAAAAGAAGTTGGCTACTTTTTGAGATTTACTCAGCTTTAAGCTGTCAAATAGCCCAGAGAGACTTCAAGACTTAAAAGATAAACATCTGTGCAATTCTTTAACTATTTCAGAGGAAGAAACTGTTGACAGGACATGCCAGTGACGACGGGCCCCTGCCAATAAACAGTTAATATTTTGGTGATGACGCGCAATATGTCAATGACAGGCGGCCTGAGAAATTGGGGGCGTGGTGCTGGCAAGATGGCAGAGTCAAAAAGCAAACACTTCGGATCGAACAAAATTTACTTGAGGTTTATAAATTACACGGCTCCTTCATGACAAAGGTTAAAGCGTCACAATTTTCTCGATTCTGTTGCTCGCCAGATATTACAGATATGTGAACACGTATGTGTGTGTGTCTGTCTCTATGTCTGGGGCGCCCACTCACTAATCGACTCAATTAGGCATGGATTTTTGCGCAGTTTTTCTTCTTTTCAGTTATTTTCTTGAAAAATTATCAATAAATGTGTTGTGGGAGATGCGCAATGGGCGATGGGAATTCAGGCGGGTCGCTTATAAATTGCCAAGGACCCGCAGCAATTTTCCGGTTTCAATGTTGCCATTGACATTGTCATCGTCTCCCCACAGCCGACGTCTGCCGTTATTCGTCAGAGTGACTGAAGAAGTTCTCCCTATGCCACCCAAATAGTCCATACCCGCAGCTTGGCTGCCTTTGATCGTTGGGCGTTTCTGCGGCTCATATTTTCTTTTTTTTCGTTTTTGTACTAGTCTGCCCAGACGCATTGTCAGCATCCCCTTAAAAAATGGTTGCTACTGTTTTTACTACTTCTTTTTTTTTTTTTGTTGAACAGAACGCCCTGTGGGGTTTTTGGGGATGGGTGTGTCTCCTCCTCCCTCAGAGAGTGAATGTGGCTGACGTTGATGATTTTTCATTGCTCGAGTTTTAATTTTACACTTGAGTTGAGTCCGAGCCTCCCCTCAAAGCGACAACAATTGCTGCTTGTGTCCATGACTGTACAGTAACTGGGAGCAATTGAATCCCAACTGCAGATACCCTGTTCACCGATAAACCTTAGATATTTAAGAACCCTTGCTTATCTTATGTTTTAAAGCGTAGCTCTGTTGAAATTTATTTATGTAAGCCCTGTTTAATAAAACAAAGACTTTGTTTAGCGGAAACGACAAGAATATATTTGATTTCAATGATAATTAAATGGTTGAAAGATATATCTTTCTGTTTTTAAATAAACTTCAAAAGTTTGCGTTTGTTGAGTATTACACACTTCTGCCTTCTGCTTCGCCTTTTTCTACACAAACCACAAATCTTTTACTTTTAAGGCCATTTGTTTGAAGCTAATTGATTTAGCTGATTAAAAATTAACTTGTTGGACAAGTAAGTTTCTTATGTTTTTCCAGGTATGGTCGCACAGTGGGCTTTGCATCTTAAACAAGATATTTCCGTGGGCAAAGGCAACAACATTTAAATACATTTCGTGGAGTTCATTGGACCTTAAACATGTACACCCTTCGCATAAGTCAACTTTAAAGTGTAGGAAAATTATTGCTCCAATCTGCATGGCCTGGCCCCGAGCCCGGTTTTTGCTTTGGACATTGGGTGGCCCGCCTGTGATTTATGACCACGGCGCGCGTTGCTTTGACATCGGCCGACATTTGACAAAAGCTCGGCGAGCAGACGACGACGCCTTCCCCCCTTTAACCGCTGTCCCACTGAGCTCCGTTGGCCACTCGGCTGCTCTCCTGTTCGACTACCCGCTTGGCTTGCTTGTTTAGCAGGTTGCAGATAATTCATCGCTGACATTGCGTACCAATTTAAGGGTTGACTGATTCGCTCAGCCGGGTGCCTTGCCGGGTGGCAAACCCGCCAGCCAGTCGGGGTAGACGGTTGAAGCGTCTATTCGCTCTAACTAGGTGCGGTGTCTGGCCCTTTGCCCTGACAGTGGCCCTGATCTACCGTGGCCAGGGCTTGTGGCTTCTGATTTAGAAAAAAAGGTCAGCCGGCAAGTTGCGCATCACATGTGAAATGTGACCGAGGGGGCATCCCTTAACCCTTTACTTGCCATAGCTGGTTAATTAGACACATGAGTTGGGAACTTTTGGGCTTTACTCCTGTTGGTTTTTTAAAGTGACCAAATTCTTAAACACATATTAAGGGGGCTGTTTCCTCCATGTGGGTTACTCTTAATTGCAGCAATTGAAATTAAGTGTGGCCCTTTTTGTTGTCTCTGCGGGGGCTTGGGGGCTCTAATGTGGGCTGTGAAGCGTTTTAGGGCTTTATTAGGCTTTATTACCGTTTTTAACCTCGTTCCGAGATGTCTACATTTAGCTGACATAACATGCATTCTCGGGCGAGAATGTCATTCGACATTGGGATTACAGCTGGACAGCTGACCTTTTTTAATAGTTTAGCATTAGTAATAGATTTGAATAGCTCTCTGGCAACCAAGTAGCTTTGGAAAATTACTTGAGCACAAACGTGGCTATATGAACTGTAGTTATTTCCTGGATCAACTAACCAAGAGCTTTTAATGCACAAGAAGGTAACCACCAGATGACCCATCGAGCGAAATGACAACACTTAAGACCGGTGGTTTAATACCCAATAACATTGTAGACGCAGGCTTAACGCTAAATCATACTTTAACATTATATAAGTTTATTCCACTGTTCTTATTGTATGCAGGAAGCAAAGTTTTGAGTTCAAGGAACAGAAGGGATAGCTTTTCCACAGGCGATGCAAAAGTCAAATGCGCTTTGACAGCTTCACTTGGCAAGCAGCCCAAGACACAGCTGTATAATGTGGGTTCGGTATGGGTGGGTGGTGGGTGGCACATTAAAGATTGACACGTGACCGTGCAATGATTTCCAGTTTAACATTGTCACATGCGTTGTTAGTCTCCCCTTTTGCCAAAACTTGTGACATAAGCGTCTCATCTGGGGTCCTTTCACTTCGGTCTTCGGTCAGTTGATGTCCCGAATCCGGTTTTGTTTGTTCATGCCGGACCTGATTCTAGCTGCCTGTATTTTGTTTCGGCAAAACGTGCAAAGCTGCCATTGATCCTATTTTCTTAACATTTTCCTGCTTGTTTATCCTTCACTTGGCCTGCCTCGGCTTATCTTAGCTTTCGCTCCTGTTCCTCTTTCTCAAGCACTTGTTGTGTGGCTCAAATTACGCGCTTCACTTAAGTGTGCTCAGTTGCTTCCGTTTCCTTTGTTTCTACCCGATGGTGACGGTGGCCTGAATCAAGGCATCTGGAAGGGTGCATTGTGGGAGGTTTTACGTTGGAGTCACTTTCGTGTTCCTTCAGTACGTGTGGATTACAGCTGCCGTAACGACAGCATCAAGAATGTCTTCATTAATGACAGGTTTCATATGTATTTTTTTGAGTTAAAGCTGAAGCTCTACCTGAAACTCATCCACAGAAAATCGATAACAGTTGTCCTCTTGTATACATATATTCAATAACAACTGATTATAGCTGATTTCTGAAAATCAAATGCGTGAATAAGAAGAATGTGTGTTGCGAAAAGATAGTGTAAAGCTCTGATCTTCCTCATTGACGGAGGATAGTTGTCTACCCTTGGCTTTTTCACTGCCAGCCGTCAAATCCCCAAACGCATGCCGGTCTAATCATGGACGGCATGATGCCATACGCCTCGTTAATGCTCCGATGGACAAATTTATAAACGCATGAAATGCTTAACGAGGCCAGCAGCCAGTCGACGTTCGGTTGGACATGTGCGGCTCATTAAAATGTAGCTGGGCAAAAAATGTGCGAAGCTGCTGAATTGGCCGGGTCTAATGGAGGCCTCTGGTGGACGTTTTTCGCTCTGCATGCAACATGCACTGAAAATGGGGTTGCAACGTCAATTTCGAAAAGAAAGAAAACTAATTTCAGCGCAAATTAGTTTCGCACCTCACTGCGAACGGCAAAGCAATTGAATTGGACAACTGAATGTGGGATGTGGATGTGGGTGGCATGTCCATTGGTCGGTTCGTGCGTGCGTGTGTGTGCACTTAATAACCCGATCGAATCGCCAACACACAAAAACCCATTGAAATGCCAAAATCAACAAGGCAGCGCCGGGTGAACTGGAGTCAGCTCTGCGGATAACTGAGGACGACGAGGTATACGGAGCAAAAGCGCAAAATCAGTGAATCACAATAATGCCTCAATTTCCGCTGGGCCAGGTTCGACAGTGATTCCATGCTGCAACCCGTTCAATGGCGAAGGCGGGCACTTGGAAATGCACAGGCTGTGGGAGGGGCAACGGTCTGAACGTCGCGACGTAATGAAATTGCATTCAATTAAACATAACACGAGCGGTAGAGAGGGAGAGAGTCCACCAAGGAAAATAGTCAGGGTACTGAACGACCGGCTTGACCGACCGGCTTGGGGCTGAGTTCAAGGCCTTAGCCAGGTTAACATCATCATCAACATCATCATCGTCATCAACAGCCCAACAACACATATTCCTCCATGTTGATGCCCGTGCCTTGTGTGCATTTCTTGAATTTTTCCGTTTTTTTTCCCCGGCACTGAAGCATTTAAGGGAAATGGACGTTGCGATTGGCACGAGACACAGAAATGACTTTTTATTATCGCACGTTTACTTTCAATGTGAACGTTGACAACTTGCACACTCTCACACCTGCACACTGTGCCCACTGGCGCCTCACGGCTTTGCCCGCCCACAAAAAGAGAAAATAAATTTTTTGAAACGTAGACAGGCAAATTTTTTGGGACGTCAGCTTCTCTGGCTGATTGAAAGCAGCTGCCTGGGGAGGTGTTTTCGAAAATGTTTGGATTTGAATGAATTGCTTGACCAGATTGATTTTGTGGGTCAGTGCTTATTGCTGTTGTGTGGGAAAGCTCATAAGAAGTTCAATTGCATATAATTTGAAAATATTTTAAAATTGTTCTATCAAGAATATATCCCTTATTAAAGAAAAATCAATTTTAGTAATTAAGTCGTTTTGGTATCAAATACTTACTGTGCTTTATGAATGGTTTTAAATGCGAACGTCTAAAACATCGATGAATAATTAATGTCTGTTCAGATAGCAGAAATTTCTTGCAAAACGGTTTACATTTCCAACTAATGCATTAAATTGCCTTTGCCTTATGAGAAATGTAGTTTAATGGTCTGAAAGATGGAAACTTCTCGCTTCGACATCCGCCGAGCGACGAAATAGAGCTTGACGCGAATATTGCCATGATTTCATTTCCACAGCTAACGTTGGTTAAGGTATGCAAAATTCCGTTGAAACATCGCAACGTTGCGCGAAAACTCATAAATATTAAAATGGAAAATTTTACGTCTTATTAATTTAACGGTGGCTATGTAGCTCCAACGGTAGTTTCACAGCCCGATCTACAGCCCAAGGTGCAAATTATGCAGAACAATGTCACAAAATGGCATTGCCTCTGGCATCTGTACTGGCCACTGAGCTGTCAGTTTGTCCTGGTCGCAGACTGCTTGAATGTTGCTTAGTTTTGGCCAAGGATTTGCATAAATTTGCATTTCGCTGTCTTAATTGAAAAACAGTCCCGTTCCGACAAGTAAAATTTTAAAGAGACGCATAAATTATATGCTCATAGTAAGAGCAGAGAAAAAGCGATGGAAAAATCTCCAGTCCCTGACTATACCCCCCTACTGGATTATGATTTACTTAACGGCTGAATGCAACTAAACCATTGGCAAATCTGTGTTGCTTGAGCAAATCCCTGAAAAAGTGGCTGGTGAACAAATCACAGAGCAGTCAATCTATAAATAGCCGAAAGATCCCTCTGCTGGGAATCGAAACAACTGACACATTAAATTTGCAGTCCGTCCACCATAAGAGACATTTAACTTGTGACTGTCGCTTCGATGCCTTAACACTAATGAGCTGCTGTTGCGATTCTTCTGCTCTCTGGCTCCTTGTGAAATATAATTTTAGTCCGACAAACCAAGGCCGCCCGCCTCCACCCCTCCTCTTACCTATCGTGCAGATGACTGAGATATTGCAGTTTTCACACGTGCTTCCCATTAAATGAAACGATTACAACGCGATTTCAACTTATATATAACTGAAATTTATTTGCAACGCAGTCTGCCAGCGTCGAAATATATGTGTAAGTTCATAGAGTGTGTTCATGATTTTATGATTTAAGTCGACTGCGACGCGTCTGTGAATGGCAGCGGAACAGGGACTGAGCCTGGGGCGACATGGGGTCGATGTTATTTGTGGGGCGGCTGTTGGCAGTCGCTCTTCTAGTTGCCGCCTGGAAGATGCCTGCGGTCCAATGGAACCTCACATAAAGAAGTTTGACATAAATTATAGATACTAATGAGCTCAGTATGCGCACATGAAGTATTTCATTTATAGCTGGTTAGCAAAGCGACAGGCGGTGTCGGGGCATGATCGTCTGTGATTTATATACATTTTTTTAGTGCAATGCTTAAATAAGTAGTTTGGATTTACCTTACCAGGTACTAAACAAGTTCCTTATTTACAAAGTTTTTTCTCTATCACAGCATAACTATCCTGCTTAGATAAGTTTGCATGAAATAATGAATACAATATCAATTATTAAATTAACCAATATTATAGTAGGTTTATATTTTATTTTTTTTAAATACAATATATTATTGATTGAAAGAAAAATAATCTGAATATACACTTTTTTATCAAAATTTAATTCGTTTCTTATGAGGGAATTATTTATGTTTTAAAATAACGTTGTTGCTTGTAAAATAAATAATTTAAGATGAGGGCTAATTAACAAGAAGCCTGTAAACACAGAATGGCCAGGCCAAATAGTTCAATGTGAGAATTAAATTGAAGTTGAGTCGCGAGCAGAGGAGAAGGGGTTGCCGTACAAATACGCCCAGAAGTTGATGTTCAGAAATCCAAATTAATTATGCATTTATGTCGTTGCAATATGTTGGCCGCACACTCAGAACATACACATACGCACACACACTCTCAGTTGAGGCCGTGCAGCATTACAACAATGGGCCAGAGTAGCAGCAAAGACAATGACTGAAAGTCAGATGGACCTGCCGTCCTGACCAGCACATTTGACCGCAAACAATAAATGCTTGCAACTAAATGCACTTTAGGGGGAATTCAAGTGAACGTTAGTGTGAGGTGGGTGGGTGTTTGCATTGGATGCAAATTAAGCACGACGAGCACACAAAATGGATGTCCGCCTCGTTCTCATCGCAGCCCAGCCAAAACGTGTCATGAGTGATGTTGTTTCAATTGCTGATTTAATGCGCCCCAACCGCTTGGTGGCTTGGGGCATTGGGAAGGCGACGTCGATGGTCGCCAAGACATTGAGGGGCCTGCACTGTTGGCAAGACAAGCAACATGCATCTTCTTGACAATGCGACAAACGATGACGACGACGACAACGACAAGGAACATGGCTCCGATCCCAGCCCCCAACTCCGGCCCGAAACAAACAAACAACCAAGCGACATACATCAACAGCACCCCAGCAGCCCATCGTACATCACAGCATTTGCTCGTCTGTCATTGTTGGATGTGCCCTGCACAGTGGGGCAGTATGGATAGTTATTAAGAAGATTGTTCTACAATGTTTCCTACTAAAATCGAACCTCGATAATTCGTAACCCATTAAAAAAAAATTTCGATAATTTGTAATATTCCCATACGGCTTCCTCGTTAATTTGTATTTTTCGTATTTTATTTGCAAATTAATTAACCTAAGCCTCTTATAAATCGGAATTTATTTTCAAAACCTCTTCAAGTTCGAAATCGAAGTTTCAGTTTAACGACCGTTAACTTTTAACCTATTTTAAAACTCCTGCATTTAATAAAAATTCTGTTCTCTTTCAATTTCGAATTATCGATATTCCACTGTATTTATATTTTATAGCAATTTTTTAAAAATTTCAAAATTTTCATTGATTGTGTTCAAATAGTGAATTTGTTCATATATCGATAAGATTATCGATTGTTCAGAATTTGCTTCAAAATGTTTCCACTGTGCAGCTCTCAACCCTTAAAGTTAACGAAAATTCAAGGAAGGCGTCAACGATGCCGGAAAGGGTTAACCTGCTGTTTATGTTTTAGTTGTTGTTGCTGTTAGAGCTCTGCAGAAGTTGTTGTTGTTGTTATTGTGGTAGTCGCTGATGCTGCTTGCTGCTTGTCTTTTGTTTAAAGATGATTAATAGCCAATGTCGCTGGCTGCAGCACTCAATGCAATTCCATTATCATCAGCACAGACCCGTCATCATCATCGTCATCACCATCACCATCATCGTTGTCATTATCATTATCATTGTCATTATTATCGTTGCAGTTTTGGCCAAATTACTCAACGTTCAGTAAAAACTGCCACCTTGGCTGCTAAACTGAGAGATGTGGGTTAGGATCTGTGCTGCTCTGTTCGGTTGCCCACTCACTGGGAAAGTCAAAGTCGTTTGCTATTCATTAATACTCTAAGTTCTTGCTTCCACCCGCCTCTCTCAGCGTCCTGCAGCTGTTGTTGTTGTTGTTGTTGTTGTTGCGTTCGCCTTGTTTTGCTGAGAAGTTGCAGAGTTCTTGTTGCTGATAATTAGCTGCTCTGTCTGTTGGTTTTGCCCCAACACTTTTCAGTGTTTTCTCTGATTGTTGTTGTTGTTGGTGCTCTCGCTTGTTTTATGTATTTTGTGGCTGCATTACTTCCGTTGATGTTTATTCTTAGCTGTTTGCATTTGACAAATGACATTTTTGGCATTGTGCAACTGGCAAGCAACGCAGCCAAGTTGCCACAGCGACAACTTTTTCCCATTTTTTTTTATGCTTAGTGTTTGTGTGTTTTTGTTCACTCCCTTCAGCAATTTCTAAAGGAAATCTAAATTATTTTTTAGAGTTATTGCAGTTGCCTTCAAAGTTTTTCTTCCCCTGCTCTGCCTGATATTTGCCCTAGTAATTTGTTTTGCTCTGACACTGGACACGTGTAGTGATTAATAATTCCATGAACAAAACGCTGTGACGCTGTGAAATCAAAGTATATAAATGGAGCTAATTCATTTAGGTATATCCAATCGGTTCAATCGAGTTCAACAATTTGGAAATACCGTTCCGAATTTCTGGTGAGATACAATCAAACACGGACCGTTGACATTCAACCAAATTATTCGTAATTAAAGAACGACAATTTCAACGTAAATATTGACAGATGTCATTAAAACAAAGCGGATGCGTTCAGAACAGGTGGAAAGACTATAGCAAAAATCCAGTAAAGGAGCGCAGGACAATGAGCACAAAGCATCCAAGATTCTCTTCTGTTGGTATTCTATTAGACATTTAAAACATATTATATAAATATATATGTGTATGTCTCTATTGACGTATTAGGGCTCAAAGCACATTCCAAAACCTGTTTGATAAAGTTTTCGAAAATTGGAAAAAAATTGATACTTCCATAATTAGCTTTTTGTAACGTACAAATAGAAATCAGTGGAATATTGTGCTATAGCTGAAAATAGTTTTAGATGTGCATATTTCTCACAGTTCGGGCAGTTGTTGATGATGCAATAATTATAGAAATAAACAAAATGCGAGTAAAAGTCGTCTTGATGTTGTCAAAAACTTTGTCATGTCCAGCTCAGTTGGGTGGACATGAAAGAGAGAAAGACGAAGAGGCAGGCAAAAAGTTGGTATGCATGCAGTAGAAAGTAACTACTCTACTTATATTCGTTGTTCGTGTCGATGTTAATAACTTGGAAGTCATCAAGGAAATTAAAAATTATTAATAAGGCTGCGCAAAACTCTTGGACTTGCTTCCATTTTATAGTTTACTGCAGTTGCTATTTACTGTTGCTGTGTCCCCCAGTCCGCACCGTCAGGTTCCCTTCGCCCCTCGCCCCTCTTCACTTGGTAAACTTTGGTGGATACTATAATTTAACAGTTATAGCTTTTTAGTGTGCAACTATTTTCGTGTAAAACTTTTAATGGATTTCACAGGACCCAAGACTTGGTTCGATAGTGGCGAAAGCGAGTGCGTCAAAAAATAGACACCATTTTGCGTTTCGTTGGAGAGAAGGGGGGTGGTGGAGACGGGTAGAAAGGCGTTTGGAGGGGGACAGTTGTACGACGAGTAGTAAAATGAGCGGAAATGAATGGTTTTAAATAACAGCAAATTATGAGTTAAGTTTTCAAGAAATGGGAAACAAGTTAAAGGGAGCGAAAACTTTTCCACTGTACTTGGATGGTTTTATAAATAATTTTTGCGGATGCTCTGATAGTTTGCCCCACAGATACAAAGTGCTAATTGTCTGATAAAGAACTTGCCAGAAATATAGCGTCCACATAATCAAGTCAAATAAATATAAGCTTCAACTTAAAGGCAACCACTAAAAACGCAGCTATTGCGGCAAATTTTAACCGAGTCGAGTTCATCTCAGCCCACCCACAACTCTTGGTTACTTTCAAGGATACTACAAAGGAATGCTAGTTCACCTTTAAGACCAACCTAAAGCAGTTTCTTGAACATCTGTCGGTAGGAAACAATCCACAGCCCACGGCTGAAATGAAGAAATAAACAAAGCTGCAGTTAATAAATAAATAAATAAATTTAAACTATATAAACGAGATCTCGTAACGCTAACTTATTTCCCAATACAGCACCAAAATATTTGACCGAACATACCCCACCAAAAAAGAAAAAGTAGAAAATTTAGGGTGAGGTTGCGCTTACAGCTGGGGGCTATGTTTATTTTTGCAAAATATGTTGGGCACATATTTACACAAATACATATGTAAACTTATCAATACACACATAAACACGGGTTTACATTTACAATCAACTTGGGTGAGTTGGTTCCCTTTTCCTCTTTTACTCTTTAACAGTCATTCACCCTATCGTCTTTCCTCTCTTTTGCTCTCTTGCTGTTTAACCTGCAGCAAAATCGTTTTTGCGTTTTGGCCTCGCTTTAAATTGCTTTGGCACTTAAGTGGTTTGTGCCACGCCTCCGCCCCTGAGAGGCTACCACGTGTCGTCGTTTTGCCGTTAAACGAAAATTACAAAATGTTTGTTTAATTAGAAGTTGTGCGTGCCTCCAACTCTCGGGTGGATACACTGTCCAACACAATTTTTGAATACTCTTATTCTTAAACTGAATCGAATGATAAATTCCAAAATTAAAATTTAAATATTAAGGTCAACCTATTCATATTGATGAAAATCTTTTATATCATCGCTAAAAAGAAATTTTTGTAAGACAGTGTAATTTTAAGCCATTGAAAATATGACCAGTCATGTGAGCTGTGCCACATCTCAATCAAAAAGCTGAGCGTATAACAGACTCCACTCACAGGGACACACTTGTTTGCATGCTGTGCATGTGTGTGTGTGTGTGTCTGTCGAGTGGCTGGTGGCTGGTGGTAATGGTGGTGGTGTTGGTGGGGGTGGCTGGTCCCATTCAACACGGTCAACTTATCTAAGAAGTGCCCTCTACTGTGGTTTTATTCTGGCTTTTCCATGCATTTGTCGGTTGAATTCCATGAGGCTCTTTGTATAATTTAATTCGTGTGTTAACTTAAAACGTTTAGATGGCTACCTTCAAACCGATAAGGAAGAAATAGCAAATTGTATTTATAAAAATTACTTTGTATTCGGTCTTTTTTAAATTTAATTTAATTACCTTAATATAAACTTAATATAAATATATTAATTATTAATCACTACTTATTTTTCTCTCACTATTTTCAGGTGAGTTAATCTTCAATGTATATATTGATATTTGTCAGTGGTAAGCAATCTGTAAAAACAAACTATTTCGCGCGAGTGAAAAACAAAAAGGAAAAATTTTAAATTCAGTGACTCGTGTTTTCCAAACCTATAAATTGCCCACAATTGCTCTTAGTTTTAGACGTGTTTTGGTGTGCTTGGGAGTTTTGTTCCGATTGAAACCGTCCAAAACTGAGGCCGATTGTGTGGTAAAAGCATCCAATAATAGGAATAAAATACATTCATGTGCTCGTAATGATATTTGTCAACGGTATTCCCTTAAATTATCTGATAAATGTCACAACATTATAGAGAAAATGTCAATGTTTTTAAAAAGTGTATTTTAATTGCAAAAGTTTTTATGCAAATTGTAGAAAAAAATTAAAGTTAAAAATTTTACAGTTTTACTCATAGGGAATGGAAAATAATATGTTTGTACAATTTCTCGTTACTTCCTTTTAATTCCCTGTTCAACCTAAGTAATTTATTTATTAAAATTGTATTCAACAAAATTGTTGGCCTGGAAACAGTTTCTTTGTTTAAATTAACATTTTTTGAAATGCAAAAATGTAAAACATACATTTCAAGTAAATATGTTTCAATCGGGTGTAACCGACTGCTCAATACTTTGTTCATAATGCAAGAAATCTTAAGAGTCTATACATGATATTTGGGTGGTTATTAAACAAGGAATTCCCAATAAAATATCGTACATCTTTAATGATTGTCAATAATCCAATTGCTAAATTTGATTCATAAAAGTATTCCAAGTTTTCTGACTCTCTTGATTGATCATTGTACGACAAATTTTAAATAAAATATATAAACTTTTTTTATGAACAGAGTATGGAAAAATACCTATAGGTGACAGTAAAAAGTGTTTTGAGCGTTATAAAATGTAATAAATTGTTGTACACAATGAAAGTGTCTGAAAAGAAAAACATATAAACAAATAAAACAAAAATAAGGGACAAAGTCGAATGCACAAGCCATTAACAATATGATTTATGCATTTTACAAGCTATTTACTTTAATTTATGTATATGTCATAGTTTTTCTTTTTTTCACTTTTTTTTTATATATATCAAAAAATTTTAAATGTTCAGTTTTGTTTACATTGGTATCTCCAATATAAAAAATAGAGTAAATGAAATATTTGCGATGATTGCAAAGCATATTGTGTTTTTAATCATAAAACGTGATTTCGACCAATAAACACTATAAATTATATATCTATGTATTGGTTAGTTCAATTTCTAGAGCTGTTTTCTGTGTGCATTGTTTTCTGTTTTTTCAGCAAATTTGTGTAGAAATAAAGTGCTGTTTATATACACGAACATAATACTCTAGCAAATGCTTTTTACATGTTTACTTTGCTAGTATCACAGGTATTATAGTATTTGTACATATTGATAAATTGAAAACCCATAAAAATTTTCACAAATACACATGAAGAGAAAGAAAGTAATTGTGTGGAAACTCATTGTAAATTAATGTGTAAAATTTTAAGTTTTTACTGACCCAATAAAGTCAGTTTCAACTTCAGATTTAATTGACCCATTGGTGGGTGGTCTAAGAGAATATTAAATGCGAAACTTTGTGTGCTTATATGTTGCCAGTGTGACCGCAACTTTTAACGGCCCTAGATTCCATCAAATACCAAATGGCACACCGAGAAAATACCGTAAGCGTCATCTACAAAAAGAGATTGAAATTATGGCACAAGGAAACAAAAAATTTAATGCATTTCTCTCGCAAAATTTATTGCCCAAATAAATTATCGTAATAATATCAAATAAAAAGGAGCGCATTCGAACGCAGCGCACTGTACGAAGGACGAAGGATAAAGGGGAGCGGCAAAGGGAATATATCGTGGCAAGGAGTGAGGGAGACAGCACTCTTGCATAAACACGCACTGATGCCAAGGCTCTCCGTTATTAACATATGTACGACCAAAGAGAGAGACAACAACGTGCGTTATTTGGGTAGATGGTGAACACGTTGGGACGGAACGGACTGAGGAATTCAGTGCCAGCTAAGTGGCAAGTGCGGGCTGGCTGGGTTTGGATTGCGTTTGGGGCACCGTTCTGGAACAAAAATCCTTTGCATGCACAATTTAAGCAGGATTTATGACTGGCAATATTGCCGTGCTGGGTAAGAAGAACAAGAAGATTTTCGCCTTGTGTGTGGGCGTGGTGCTGAAGCTTAGCTCTTCGATTGTGCGTGCAAGAAATTAAATTGCCAAATGCCCATTACCTCGCAAGGGGTTAAGAACGGTTGAGGTTATGAAAATTGCTAAATTATGTTAATCCTTTCCGTGAATTGAAAGATTGCAAGAACATTCAGCCCACAGACATACAACCATAAATGGGTACATACACATACATATTTGTACATATTTCAGTACCGTTCACATACACTTCTCGTCTTTTTCGATGGAAGCATTAAGACGCTATTATCATCCCATAGATTGTATGTATATTCGAATATGTACCTGCGCACGTTAAACAGGAAATTGATTGAGAAATTGCCGAGCCGGTCAAAGTTGTGCCTGGCCAAAATATATTTAGAAGCAGAGCTCGCAGCATTTTCTCCGACACCACGGCACGAATTACCCCATTTGCGGATTTCCTTTGTTTGGTGACCCTTTTTGACACACAAAACTTATTACGTTTGATGTGTCGCAGCCAACAATGGAAGGCAATCTGTGTGTGTGTGTGAGTGTGTGTTTGAGTGTGTAAATATTTAATACGTGTTACTGTCATTGGCAGTTGCGTGCTTTATGGGAAATATGGGTTTAAGCATGATTTCTGCGGTTAAGTTCTATATTTATTTCTAACAGATCGATATTATCAAGCGCTCTCTAAGACCTGATTGATTAGGATGTCAAGAAATTCGGCCAGATATAGGCCTTTGGCTAATCATACTCAGGATTCTTTGGAATATTATAACTCAGTACAGATAATATGTTTAATAGATATTTTTATGCACCGTGTACTTACAGAAAACTTCTACTTACCTGCACAATTAGTTTTTGAATTTGCGTCAATGGCTATTCTTGAATCACTTGCAGTCAAAGCAATATCTATGCGAAAGCCAATATCAAACCTCTCCTGAAATCAACAACAACAATAGTAGTAGAGGCAACAAAGTCGTCTCTTTGTTAAATTATTCAATGGAGAAGGCATACAACTGAATGTGCCAGACAACTAACCGACAGGCAATCCTCGCCCGAGCTGCAATATTAACATAATCATAAAGGCACAGCCCCTTGTCCAACTGGCTCCTGGCTCCTCTCAGTCCAAATATGCGCCGGTTTGCCTGTCTGTTCGTCTTCTGTCGCTAACCTATTGGAAAGTTAAGTCGCGTAATCGATTGATTTGCCGGGCATTTCTTTTCAAGGTGCGTCGAGGGCTATAAAGTTTTTTGCCTCTGCCCATGCCCATGCCAATGGCAATGCCTCCCCGTCCCATTGTCCTCCTTTCGTCTTTGTGCTGAAATTGAGATTTATTGCAAAATTTGAATTATAATGCAATTTATAATGTAAAATGGCAGACAAGAGACGCAATAGCAGCAGCCGCCTTTGAGATATTGAGCATCATAATGATGATGAAGCTGTGCGTCGTCGGCAAGGGTTCAACAGCGTGCCGCTGACGGAAGGGATGAGGGAGGGAGGGTGGTGGGGGTAAGGGGCATGCTCTTTGTTGCAAATGTTGTTGATTCAATTTAACTTTTGTAGTCGAGCTGATCGCACAACAGCGGTAAAAAGTTGTTTATTTCAAGATGCTTTCTATTGAATGACACTTGGAATAATGTTGCAATTGAGGTTTTTGCATGATAGCTTGTAATGATATTAATAAACAGTTATCAAAGAACCTTAACTATTTGACTAATACAGCTATTAGTAAGAAAGAAACTAAAAGGAGAAAATTAAAAAAAAAAACAATAAACAACTGCTGAATCCTACTTAAAAATGCTTTAGTTAACACAGCAGAAACAGTGGGCAAAGTTCATAATTCGAATTGCAGTTTAAGTATTGCAATATTTTGGTGCAACATTCAATATGCATTTCAGATGAAAATATGCCAAACAAACACTCCAAGTTAGCTTGATGGGTATAAAACACGAGAGTCAAGTGAGTGGGCTTTGAAATTAATATCTTTTTAGTTTTTCGAATGTCTGCACTAAGCGAATTTGAAATCAACTTATTCGCAATAGTTTCATTCAGTTAAGGCTAACTGCACTGATCATTTTGCTCAGTGCACAGCTGTGAAATGAAGGGTGTGCGTATTTCAGACAGGCCGTCACTCCAACTGAAGGCAGTTGCCGAGCGAACAAACCTCCAGCCTAGAGCCTAGCTGCGTATTTGCTAAGCTTGCTTATCGTAGCCTCTCTGCCATGGCCCGACCCCAACTCCAACCCCGACCCCGTGTGTGTGTGTGTGTATGTGTGCGTGTCGTTTTGCTTGTAAAGCAATATTTCAATCAAAACAAGAAATAAATTACAGGCTTCACGAGCAGAGAGCAGCAGACACGAGCAGAACAGCAGCAAACTAATGCAAAACTAAAGTGCTGCAAAGACAGCACAGAGCAGGCCGGGTCGGAGAGCTCGTAGGCCTGGCTGGGGGGTTTCGGGCTAACATACCAGGCGACTGCAGTCAAAAACAATGCAGGCAAAAAAGTTGCGGCAAGTCCTTGCCCCTCAGCAAAAGAAAGCCAGCTAAAAAGTTTTAGTAGAAGTAAGAACATAACTATTTCGTAAACACGCACACACTAACAAACATATATATACACACACACACACACTCACACACTCTTGTATGCAACCCCCGAAAGTTGCAAGTCGCAAAATGAAGTGTTACGTAGGTGAAACAAGGCAGTTGCAACAGGCCCACAAATGCCTAGAAACAAAAGCGAGTCTGACATCAGGCGGCAGTTACAGGCAACTCAAAGTGTCAGTCGCTTTTCGAATCTGACGGAAGGGTAAACTTAAACTTTAAGCTCGAAACACGTGCAAAAGTTGCTGAAGAATGCAATAGATTTCATATTGATGTTTATGCTGTTCACGTTAATCAAAAATAATGAAAAACACACATTTTGGAGTCGGAGTCCTGAAGAAATTTACTATGAGAGTTAAAAATAGAAAAATAATTTCTTTATAAATTCTACACTTTAATAAATCATCTATTCTATTCAATGTTAAACTTTCAATTCTGGTATATATAATTTATATAAACTTAAATACAAATATTCTCTTGACATGCTACCTAAGATAGATAAAAATTGAATCCAGTCAAGGTAAAAGGTATGAAGCGTAATGAACTATGATATAATTCAGGTAAATTGTACTGTGGACGCCTTTTCTTTGAGGTTGGATTGTTAATGATTTGGAAAAATACTCACTCAAGCATGTATACCAATCTAAAAGTCAATAACTTATTTGGCCAAAAGTGTTGAGCCTGCTAACAAAGAGATGCGTGTTTTGTGCATTTTTTGCCAAAAGTAAAATTTTAGTTTTGTATTGTTTTCGGCATAATCAGAGGTTTTAAATTCGGTTCGGTCCAGTGAATCTTAAAGTTGCTTAATTAGCCGTTACCAGCTTACGTAATTTTATATCGAAATGTTCGGACGTAAATGGCCCCAAAGGTAAGGTTATAAAAAAGGATGTGGAATTATACGTAAGAGGCAAAAGAAATATTTACATATGTTCTAACCAATAGAATCGTGTCAATCCAAGAGAGTATAAAATCTATTTATTTTGTTAAATATCTTAAATTACTTTGAACAGTTATATGTATATATTTAACTATATTTCTTATAAAAAGAAAAGTACAATTATTGGTGAATACAAATTCGTGGTTTCTCTAAGGTAAGCTATACGCAAAGAATTTTATTATAATTCATGAAACGTGTGGATGAGACACAAAAGCGTCTGACAAGTGACAACCCGAAGCAGCGTCGAGGGTCCCGCGGTCTGAGTCCGGCAAATAAGGTCAAAAAACTAAACTTTTTATCAAGTCAATTTTCTACGTTTGCGATGATGACGGGTGCGACTGCTACTGCGATGACGGCAGATTTACAGACAGGCCAATGGCATGGCAAAGGAAACTGCAGAAAAGTTTTGCCATGTTTTCTCATCTCCTGTTGGTGTTGTCGACAACGTCATCGTTGTCCTGGCCCAGACCAGACGGCGGCGTTAACCTTTGATGCCATATTTTTGTGCTGCCTTCTGTGCCTTTTTAGCATTTTATTCAATTTCTTTGCTTCTTGGAGACTTACTCGATTGCCGTTCAATAAGCTGGCTAAGAGCATCAGACCGAGGATTAAAGCCCTGGGAATTGGTGGTCCCATGCATCAAATTATTATTCATTGCAGCGAGAGCGCAATACATTATGAAGCAGCAACCAGGCATTGTCAACGTTTCTGTTCAAATTGATTCACCTTTTAAAGCTTACAGCACTTCGGTAGTAAATTGTTTAAAACAAAATGTATTTAATTTTCCAACAGCCCCAGATGGTGCTGCTGGACTGCCAGAACTGCAGCTGACACCTTTGTTGTACAGTTCAGTTCTGTGCTGTTGGTAAATGCCTGTCAGTTATTCAGTGACCAGCTACCAGTTACCCAGTTAGCACTGCCCTTCAGGGGTCTTTATGCCAGCTGAGGTGTCGGAATGCGAACAGCTCCGAGACGCCTGTCAACTTTACTTAATAGTCTTACTCTCCGCTTTCCCGCACCAATTTATAAAAATTAAATTTTTCATTCAATTATATTTAAAATTTTAAATGACTGCAATTTTCACAGACATTATATTTATTTTGAACTTTTCTGTAGAATAAATTGAAAATCGTAATAGAGTTGCAAATATTAATGTTACCTATATAAATAAATAATTCATAAATATTTCTGTTGTACTTCTCAACGTGAACATTAAGCAAATAAACGAAGTTTTTATATCCATTGAAAATGGGTAATCATGTATGTAACAGGCAGAATCAATCAGATCAAGATCAAAAGCATATTTACACATAAAGCATATTATACACATATTTTGAATTTTGCTTATTTATTATAAACTCAAACTGTAACAAAATGACTGAAGAATAATTTGCTTAGAAACAGACAAATGGACAAAGGCACACATATTGACCCTGCTTTTAATACTGATAAAAAATATATACTTTTCACATGTCTTGACTAAATTATAATTTCCTCTGAAAGATATATATGTGCTTAAGCTGTGAAAGCGCACTTTGAAAAAATGTATCCTGGTCGCAAATACACTGAAATCAATTAGACAAAAAGACATGAACAAGTTACTGAAAGAAAAGCGGCAGGTACAACATTTTACCAACGAAGGACACGTGCTAAGTGAGAGGCAACACACGTAAAATAAATATGAAATGATGACAAAACAAGCGAGGCCTGAATCTGACGAGCTCTGAGGAGCAAATCAAATCTCGGGGCACACGTAGACAAACACAAACAGGGAAGAGTGGGGCTACATCGACACAAACTATTCAGAGCGAATGGCGGTGGGGGCATCAAATAATTCCATTAGTTAAATAAATAAACAAAAGCAAAATGAATGATTGAGCAGCTTCGTGCAAAGGAGACTTTTATTTCTCTGTCACGAGCAGGCGACTCGGATATGCCCTCCGATGTGATTAAACAGCACAGCAGAGCACAGAGCACACCTGACAAAGGCTAGCCGAGATCGGCGTCGGCGTCGGCTTCGGGGCTGCGTGCATTAAACCAAATGCATACCAAAAAACCAACACGCCTTCAATCCGCGTGGGCCCTCAAACGAAGTTACTCGATGCTGTTCCAGTGAATATTTCATGAGCATCTCGGCATGTATCGTCATGTATCGCCAGGCAACGACAGGCACCACCACATATTGACCCACTTTAACATCGTCAAACAATCCCCCAGGTGCACTGTCAACCTCAGAGCAAGACACTGGGCAGAGCAGCCTAGTATACGCCAACCAGACAGACCGACAGACAGACAGACAGACAGAGAGCCTATCAGCCTTGACAAACGCGCTGGTTTATTTTGCTTAATAAAGCCAAATGCCACCAAAATCAAAAGGAAAATGCCACTTACGTCTAATGGCTTCAGAGACATTTGTAGTTGACAGCAAAAGCAGCAGCAACCATCCACTACTCTCAAAAGCAACAATAATAACAACAACAACACCACTGTAGTCGTAAGTAAATTGGTTGATTTTTAATTGTATCAACGTGCTTGGGACACGGAGTGTCCTAGGCTGGGCATCCTTGCGGCACTTAAGTGCGTATGCACCCCAAATATTAAGAGAAATCGTATCTTGCTTAGCTTGAAATTTACATTTTGGTTGAGCTTTCAATTGATATGTGAGAGGCAGCTACTAAAGGAAGAAAACTTTCTTGAACCAATATCAGGCAGATGTCGGAAGAAAAAGCCAAAAGTATTATTAAATGAAGTGAGTTAATTGAAGTAAAGAAACAGGTATATTCAAACATATATTTATGTTTAATGACAAATTTACATTCAAATTTAATTTAATTTCGGATTTTTGATTGCGTCTGCTAGCACTTCTTTATTTGACTTTGCCTTTTTTGAATACCTTAAGCGAATGCTTGATGTGAATTTAATATGCTTTAATGGAGATCGATTGCCAGAAACGGTTGTGATCATATCTCTCTCTCTCTCTCTCTCTCTCTCTCTCTCTCTGACAAAATAAAAAACTCCACTGGCTAACTAACTTTCCTGGCTACTCTTCACACCACGCTTAGCACTCATAGCTCCAAGGACCACTTTGACTGGCGCACTGTGAAAATTAAATAACATAAACAAAATGTCCTGCTCTTGGTGGTCATTACAAGTGCCGGCGATTAAGCGCAGCAGCAACAGCAATGGCGTTAACGAAACATTGAAACTAAGCAATTAACTTTTATAAAAATCCAAATAGCTCTCGCCCACTGTAGAGAGAGAAAGAGAGAGAGAGAGAGAGAGAGAAACGTTGGGAGGATACTGAGGGATCAGCTTGGTCAACCAACATCCAAGTTCAAAGTAAAGCATCCAACCGCAGCACCAGCAGCCATGGCAGCAGCAACTGCAGCAGGAGCCGCAATCAGCCCCAAACCAGACCGAACCCTTTCAAGTTGCATTATGAGAACGCACCTAGTACCCCTCACATGCCACCAACGCCCTTTGACGTCCTCGGAGGGCGCTTATCATTTTCGCAGCGAAGCAATAATAAGTGTCGGAGGACATGTGTGCGGTGGTTTGTCCTCGGTTACTGGGCGGTGAATATGGTTTGTCAGCTCTGTTGGGTCGGTTTGACACACAAAGTTGCATTTAAAAGTGTATTTAACTACCAAGTATTTTATTTTCAACAAAGTATGTTTGTAGAATTGTTTTAAACATGCAAGTGCCGTCGACGGTGTCTGTGCTATTTATATTTTAATTTCCCCTTATAAACTCTCTAAAGTTGCACCAACAACAAGAAATTATTATATTAAATTAATTCTGATAACATCATTGACACGTTGGGGATATTTATTCTGGTCCGCTAATCCCAGTCAGTTATGCATTAATTGTTATCAACGCTTTTTTTTAGAGCCGAAAACTAAAAACAGCTAGCTTTAAAATTGTAAAAGATAGAACCTTTTGGGATTTCAGGACACCAAATTTACCTTTTATCGATTTGCAATGTTATCGATTTACTAGCCTCCCGATGGGCGTAACTATAATAATAATTTAAAAATGTCAAGTCTCTAGATTTCACTTCGTGAAATTATAATAATGGAGAATAGAACATGTACCCAATTCGATCCTTGTAAATTTTATACCGTGGACATGAGTGATTGATTAGTGATGTATATCATATTGACAAACAGCCCTATTGTGACTTTTTCCGGTACGATTTAATGCATTTAAAATAATATCCGTAAAGTTTGTCAAAGTGACGCCTTAGCTGCGGCTTGACAACTTGTTTGACATAATGCAGAAGGCACAGCCGAGAATTGTTCTGACAGCAATTAAAAGCGCATTTCCAACCTATCCAATACTTGTCCCAGGACAATGGACAGTTGTTCATTTGAGCTGAAGCCTTTTCCCAGGCGCCTGAAGCAGTTCAGATCTGGAGAGGGGCGACGCGTCAGTCGCGTAGCTTTTGTTTTTAAAGCTAAAAAAAAAAAGTAATTGCGAATAAATGGCTGTTCATCGGAGAACACAATGACATGCATTGACACTGGCATCTTCATCATCTTTATCACCCATTAAAATGAAAATTATAAAATGTAAAATTGCAGTCCGCTCAAGTGCAGCGAAAATCATATTAATAAAAATAATGAGCTGCTGCTGCCGAAAAGCAGCTCGAAACCGATTACAAATTGAGTTGCTCTGCGCCGAATGTTAAGTACACATGTCAATTTGACAGCTGCTGCTGTAACGCTGCTGCAATTTTTTATAATGCAGTTCATTTTTCCCAATTCAATTTGTGTGCAAATGCATCCAAAAAACGATTTGGCCTCCACGCTCTTCTTGTCAACTTGAGATACATATTAAAATTTCAAACCTAATTTTCCAAGTGATCTGCAAATATCTAATTTGCAATCTGTCTGCAATATTTGATCGATCTGCCTGTACCCATATTACGCAAACACTTAAAAGTAAACAGGAAACAGACGATGACCTGGTCAGCGCATTTCAAGTTTATAACAAAGTGGTATTTGAAAAGCTTTGCTTACGAATAGATAAAATACCCGATTTAACATCGCAGGCATTAAACGTAAAAATTTCGGGGCACTCCTAGTCGAGTTTCAGCACATGTCTCCAAATATTTATGGCTGCGTAAAAACAGCTACAAAGCAAATCATTTTCTAATTTCGTTTAATCACGCGCCCATCTGCTCCCCACTTGGGGGGGAGTTAACCGACCGGCTTAAATCGATGCAGTCAACTTTCAGGGCGGCGCTTTGATCTGTCTGCGTTTTTGCTTGTCGTAGGCGGCGACATCGTCGCTTCGACACAATCAAAATACATTTGACATTGATTAGTTTTCCAAGAATTTTTAATACACATTTCACGTTAGTTACGGAGGAGGGGTATGGCTACCGCAGGAGAGCTGTGAGCTCGAACGACAGCAATCAGGCAGTCCATTAGATGGGCGTGTTTTTCCACGCTTCATTTACTCATTTCATGCAATTTCTTAATATCAATTTCCCTTAATTTTTGGTCTTCGGTCTCGCTTTGCTTTTGAGACACGCAATGCATTTTGTTGCCTCGTTTATCGGTCGTCCTCGCTTTTGTCCTGCGGAATTTTACACACACGCACACACCGACCCCTCCTCGCTGCGCCCAGCTCAACTGACAGCAAATAATTTGCTATCTTGTATACTTTTTCTTGCCTTTTCAGGATGATTTTTTTTTCGCCTTTGTTATGGCAGCACGTGAGTTCGAAGCGTTGACTGCAGATGGGGGCTTGGATTTGGGAGGCAGCTTGGGTGCGCCCTGAGTCGGTTGGCGTGTCATCGAAATGACAAACTAAATTATTGACCGGCTTGCCAGCTATGACTGTATCCATATGGCTTTTCGCCCTTTCTCTTTCTCTTTCATAATGAAATATTGAATTTTAAAAATACTATACACCTGTATTGCAGCAATTGGCAGATGATGAATTTTTCGTTTAGTTCAATCTGTGCAATTCAGATGCAATTGGCATCAGCATTGCATTCCAACACACATACATATATGGCAGCATCATGACCTGGCTGAAATTTGCGATTTGTGCAAAAAGCCGTCTGGGCATAAAGAGAACGCCAGCAGCGTTAGCTGTAAATCATGGCACACATATTAAAATGGCAATGAGCTTAGTCCCTACGAAAGCAACATCAATATATGACAGCAGTAACGAGTGTTGCCAACGGCGAAATTGCGTGTTGCCAACCTACAAATTTTCCTTCTCGAACAAATAAAAGGGATTCGTAATTTTGGCTTTGAATAGTTGCAGAAGGGTATGTATTGAGCTGAACCTGAACGGAACGGAATTTCACTTGTCGACTGTTTTTGCACATTTTTTTACTTTATTGAATTTACATACGCCAGTCAATACAGCTGTGTTCAGATGTTCAGATACCGACTGCTTTAGATCCATTGCGCAAGTACACTTAATGCAATTCATTATTGTAACATAATAAAAGGAGTATTTTGTTGCCAAACACATATATGCTCTTAAGAAAGAAATCACAGAACTGTCATTAAAACGAAATTGAAAGTAAATTTGTTTTCATTCTTACATGCTCATCGCATTCTTGTACTCTTTCAGGATTCAGGTTCTACAGACTTCGTCAGACATGTACAAATACGTAAATCAATTTGAGAAGTTTGAACTTTTACTCGATAATTTGAATGCCCTTGGATTGACATCTACTTCAATCCTTATTGATTCTATTCTCATTACAAACGAATTCTTATAACATTTTGTTTGAGATTGTATATTACTCGAAATCTTTTGCAATGAAATTATAATCAAAATGATGTCCAGCACTGATAGAAATTCACCGCAATCGCTGTTGTAATTAAAAGCCACCAATTAGCAGACCCTGATTTAGCCACACCTCGGAATGGCTTGTCCGTATAATGTAAGGCGGATCGGTGAATGGCGCGAAATCCGACATTCCTTGAGTGCATGCAATTGTCCCTGAGATCCGCAAGATACTTCAAGGGGTATTCGTAGCAAAACATCAAAGAGAACGTCAACTTGATGGTCCTATTCGTTTTGCATTTAAAGGTGTTGCTGTCAAGAATTATGAGAGTCTCACAGTACAAAAGCGGCGATTCGTACATTGTGACAAAAACAAACAGCATTACATGGTTAGGCGAGAAAATGGCATAGGGAGCACCAATATTTACAAAATCGTCCTTGTACCTTTTGTGCAATTCAGGCGTGAGAGTTCCAGTACATTGCCTCTCCATGGGTATTTCATACACACTGGAGCAATTGTCATACGTTGTCCGACCAGACACCTCAAGGTAAAGGTTAGCTAACAATGCCAGCTGCAGTATTTTTAACGAATTTACAAACATTTTGTGTAGAAGTTTTGAATTGAATAAAAATTAAAAGTGAACTTGCCAAAATGTATGGATCACGCTAGTGGCGAAACAAAATGAAGTGTATAAGATAGAACTTGAATCCGGATAAACAAGACATTAATACATATTAGAATCCGATTTTGGCCAATGGATCAGTTGACTCCACAGAACTAGAATCAAACCGGAATTTGTGCGGTTTTTGAAATGTATCTGATAAATGTTATGTATAAGATTTTTGGCAGATTTCATCAAACTACTGTTTTACTTTGAGTTTCTTGTTTTTTCACTATTGAACAAATTGTCAAAAATGACTATAGAATTATTTGGTTCAATATTATAGGCCATGCCAGTAAGCTTCCAATGTGCAGGAGCTTACAATATAAATACGATTGCTTGCTGGCTGCTGCTACTCCTATACTCAACAAAAGTTTCAGGCACCACGAAGAACTGCTCCTTTATCAACGGCCACATTCTGGAGTTTGCGTGTCAGGGATCGTACGATCGACAGTTGAGGCTGCTTTATAAGGATCGCCATCCCGCCATTAATACGCCCTATTCCATCTGGCAGCGGTCCGATTATATGGGCTCTTTAATTCTGTTCATCATTTTCTACGAGTGCCCGTTGAATAACTGCTTCAATATTGTCTTTAATGATGGAAAGTTCTACTGCAATGGTCGTAATTATCCTATTGAACTTGCAGAAGAGATCTTTCTTATGGAATGTATGCCTTTTCCATTCACGTACGCCGACGAACTGTACAAAAAGTGTCATACCGGCAAGAAGAATGATCGTGTGTCAACAATTTCCTCAGTCATCATGTACATGGAATCGAATGTGTACACCAGTTCATCATCATCATTGCATTTTTGCAATCTTCTTACAATAGTTACATTGCTTTTAAGATTTAAAATTTATAGACTATGAATAAATTAAGTTGTAAAACAAAACAAAGAAACGTAAACGTAACGGGAGCACCCGACTCTATCCGGAGCTACGCATTTTTTATACCCTGAACCCATTGAAAATGGGTGAAACAGGGTATTATGGTTTTGTTGAAATGTATGTAACAGGCAGAAGGAGGCATCTCCGACCCCA
>SCDY01001378.1:0-30316 GCA_004143825.1 Drosophila micromelanica
TGTAGTTTCCGAGATCGCTGCGTTCATACAGACGGACAGACAGACGGACATGGCTAAATCAACTCAGCTCGTCGTCCTGATCAAGAATATATATACTTTCAACAAAACCATAATACCCTATTTTACCCATTTTCAATGGGTTCAGGGTATAATAAAAGTGTATTCAAATATTATGGTGTACCCAATTTTGTAATCATATAATATATACCCTACAGTTCTAAAATATATATATTTTTAATAACTTAAGTTGAAGCCTCGCACTTAAGTAAATAAACCCTACTTTTACGTGTGTTTCAGAAATAAAAACTGAACATTTTAAAGAGCACAACCCTGACCTGAATTTGTTTATCTTAAATGAAGATGGTCTGCTTTTTTCATATATATATTATTTTAAGTAAATGTTTTATATAAAAAATTGCGAGCATGCTTGTTTGCCCGCGCTTTATCTCTGACTGCGATAAAGATGCAGGCAACGCATCCACAAGATACTCTATAAAAGATACAGTCACTTGAGATGCACATTTATCTGACAAAATGCCAGCGACTTATCAACAGCTCTTGAGGATTTGCCTTCTGCTTAAGCTCAGCTTGGTGCTGGCCATAACGACAGCTGGCGAGGAATTGCCGGAGGACTCTCGCATCAATGGAGGCCAACAGATGAACGAATCGGTACCCTTCCAGGTGTCCATGCAGCTGCTGCGTCGCGGTCGCTGGCGGCACTTCTGCAGCGGCTCCATTGTCAGCGAGCAGCACGTGCTGACGGCGGCGCATTGCGTGGACAAGCTGCAGGTGGCCAACATGACCGTCCTGGGCGGCACGCTCAACTGGCAGGTGGGCGGACATCGGCACCGGGTGCTGGCCAAGCACGTGCATCCCCAGTACGCGATGAGCCCACGCATCGTAAACGACATCGCCCTGCTGAAGGTCAGTCCGCCGTTTGCACTGCAGCTGGCCGAGATCGGCGCCGTGACCCTGCCCGGCAGCGAGCGCATTGGCCGCCACGTGGCGGTGCGCCTCACCGGCTGGGGCTCCACGACGCCCAGCAGCGCCAGTGCCCAGGTGCCGCAGCGGCTGCAGGTGCTCCACTACCAGACCATCTCGAATGAGGAATGTGCCAAGCGAGGCTTTCGGGTCACGCCCAACGAGCTGTGCGCTCTGTCCGCGCCAGGCCAGGGCGCCTGCATGGTGAGTAACAGTCGAGACGCTAATTCGCGCAAGCGATCTTTATAGCTGGCATTTCGCACACAGGGTGACTCGGGTGGTCCACTGGTCTTGGCCAGCCGCAGTCAGCAGCAGCAACTGGTGGGCATCGTGTCCTACGGCAGCTCCACCTGCGCCCAGGGCAAGCCCGATGTCTATACGCGTGTCTCCAGCTTCCTGCCCTACATCAGCAAGGTCCTTAACCAGGACTTGGCCTAGGCCAAGCATAAGTAATAAATTCTCTCGTGGCTTACATTTTATTTGCTTTGTTTTACTTATTCAGTTTTTGTTCTTTTTTTGGCGGCTAATTAAAACTCTTGTTCAATATTCGCCACAGCTCGGTTAGACTTCAACTTCATCAGGCAGCAACTTCATCTCGGCCTAGCCCTGGTCTGGTCTGGTCGGGTCTGGTCTGGCCTGGCCTGGCTCGGTTTGGGGTCGGGCCTGGCTCGGCTCCAGCTTGGGCACCATGATAAATGCAAAAAGCAATTTATCGCACATTTAACTCAATTCAGTTTCTTTATGGGCAGCCACAATGGCGGGAAGCGGGGAGCGAGTTGTAGCTGGGGGCACGCCTGCCAACCAGACAAAGTTTCGCTGACACGCACGCTCCATGGAGTGCAGGCCTACTTGCCACATGCCGCATGCCGCATACTGCATACTGCATGCCCCGTGGTACGGCGAACCGTGGCGACTCGCCGTGCGCAGCTCTTGTAATTCGATATTAGATTTTATGTGCGACAAATACGAAGTGCAAACATTTTTATGTTCTCTCAATTTCTATTTGTAGTGGAACCAACTCCAGTGATGCCAAAGCTGCACCCCAACCCGCCCCCTCTCCACCCACCTACATTATTCAGTTCAAGCTCACGCTTTTCGATTTGTGCGCAACTGATCTGAAAAAAGTTTTGCAAAGAGTTAGCCGATAAACGAACTATAAACAAACTCAATTACTTTAGATGGAATGCTTATTATTCATTTTAAAAATCGTTTTAAATCATTGAAGGAAGAATGGATCAATGTAATATTATTACTTTAGGGAATATAGTATATGTGTATAAACAGACTTAAATGTTTCTAAAAATCGTTAAATTTTTTAAATAAAAATATTTTAAAAACACACAATTAAAACAATATTTTAATACTCTATTCATATCACAGAACTAATAATCTAATCTAGTAATCTACTTATGTATCTATCTACTTATCGATTAACGATTTCAGGTGTTATCGGTTTGCCACGCCCCAGTGGGCGCAACCCAAAAATAATAGCGGCGAACATAATTCCGTTTATATGGGCTGATGGACAGCCGGACATACATATATACATTTATACAGTAATATTTAAAAATACCATATATTAGTTAGGCATATGTATATTATAGTTTATCTAATAATATTATTCTGGCTTATATGTTCATATGTGTATTACTAAAGCGATAAGCAAACGAAGTAAATTCTGTACTAACACTGGTCGGGTTAAGTAAATTATTGCTCATTTGGTCACACTGTTTGCCTTAAAAGCAGTATGACAAATCCCGTATTTGATCTGCCCCGCTTGTTTGGCAGATGAAACTTGTAATAGCCAGCACAAACTTTGAGTGAGTCAAGAATTATTTACGAATTATGAATATGAGCTATTATGAGTGTGGAACGCGAGTGAGATTGTGAGTGTGCATGGTTAGTATATGTGGGTAAATGGGTGTTAAAGGGGAAGAGAGAGAGTGAGAGCGAGAGAGCTGGCATTTGTTAGACGTTCGTCGCTGACCGCATAAATTCATTTAGATCAATCAATTCAATTTGTTTGTCAATAAAACCTAAATGAGTATTTCATTTAAACAAATTAAAATTCGACCCATTTGAATGTCGCGCAACGAAAATTCCAACCGAACCCGAACAACAACAATTAAAATTGACGGGGAAAATATGACTGGGATTGGGTCGAGAGACAGCAGACTGAAGACTGGCTGAGAAATCGGAGAGAAACAACATTGTATCTATACATATTCACATGCATATGTATATATCCAGTCGGGCCCTGTCTGGCAGCCTTTGTTGACTTTTCATTGTCAATTAAAATCAAATAAATTTATTTGCTGCTTGACATTCGCATTTCTCGCTCACTCCCTGAATTCCGACTCTGATTCTGATTCCGATTCGGATTCAGATACAGATTCAGTTTGTGCATGCAAGTGCATTGGGCAATATATTGTTTTGACCTTCTTCTTGTATTTATTCCAATTTATTTGGCAGCGATTGTGGCTAACCTTTAAACCCCTTAAGCTAAAGTCACAAATCAGTTAATACCCTCTACTTGGCCTTGCCCTGCTTGGCCACAGATTCCATGGCCTTCTTAACGGTCTCGGGATCGCCCAGGAACCGCATGGGCGCCATCGGCTTCATGCAGGGGCTCAGCTCGTAGACGAAGGGAATGCCCGTGGGTAGATTGAGTTCCATAATGTCCTTATCGGAGATCTGCTCCAGGTGCTTGACGATCCCCCTGAGGCTGTTCCCGTGGGCCGCGATGATCAGCTTATTGCCCGCTCGCACCTGCGGCAAAATCACATCGTTCCAGTAGGGCAGGGTGCGCTCCATGGTCAGCTTGAGGGACTCGGATTTGGGAAACTCGCCCGGCTTGGGCCCGTCACAGTAGCGGGGATCCTCGACTATGCACTTGTAGTACTCGTGATCCTCCTCCATGGGCGGCGGCGGCGTATCGAAGCTGCGTCGCCAGACCTTCACCTTGTCCTCGCCGAATTTCTTGGCCGTCTCCGCCTTGTTCAGGCCCGTCAATGCGCCGTAGTGGCGTTCGTTGAGGCGCCACGTCTTCTCGACGGCTATGTCCTGCTGCCCTGTCACCTCCAATATGGAATCCAGCGTGTCCTGCGCCCGCGACAGCACCGAGGTGTGCGCTACGTTGAACTTCAGCTTCGCATCCTTGATGGCCTTGCCCGCATCGCAGGCCTCCTCGCGCCCCTTATCGCTTAGCTGGGCATCGAACCAGCCGCAGAACAGATTCTTCTCGTTCCACTCGGACTCGCCGTGCCGCACCATAACGATCACGTACCTCTCATGCTTTCGGGAGTAATGTCGCTGTGTACCCTCTAGAAAGCTGCACCTTCGCTTTACCCCGCCCAGGCCCAGAGCTTGACCACCGCAAGCGAATCTGACAAGGGCGGCCATTGTATACAATATTAAATTTAAATTTAAATACAAGTTACTTAAAAAATCCTGGAGAGTTTTCTGAGCCAATGCCTGCTATATGTTATTATAATTTGTTTATATTATTAATGTTGTTAAACTTGTGTTTAATATTTATTGTGCTCATCTATGCGTTATATTATATTATAAACTTTTACTATTTACAAAAACTATTTAGACATATAGGGTTCAAAACATGGCTTGAATTGAAACAAATTTGTCAATATATCGTTCAAGTTTCGAACCAATATCATGAATTTAAGTTCAGTTCGTACAACTGGTTCTCTAGATAAAAGAGGAATCTTCAGTTTAAAAACTGTTTGCAGTCATATATCAAAGTCTGACTGAACGCAAGAAAGTTAGCTTTTACACCTGCAAGTGTTACCAAAATTCGTATGCTTCTATAAAGATAACATTGCTTTGCAAATTATTTTACTTCAAGTAAACATGATCATAAAATGTAAAATATGGGCAATAGTAATTCCTTTCTTCCTCCACACACATTCGTACGGATTCACTTTGGAAACTGTTGCCAAACTAAACTAAATCATTTTAGGCATAAAAAGCAGTGATAGCTCAATGCAAACTGTCAAACGACAACGTGAACATCAAATGCGAGCAAAAAACAACAAAAAAAAAAAGCATTTGGACAGGAGACAACTGGGCAACTAGGAGGAGTGTTGGGATAGCAGAAGCACAAGCAGCAGCAGACATAAAGAGCTTTTACGACCGCCACTAGGCGGCAGCTCGAATGATAAATTGTCCACTGTGGTCAGTGGTGCTGGTCGACAACTTTTCGCTGGCAGCGACGGCTACCAGAGATCGATGCACCACCAGGCCGGGCCGGACCGGACGCGACCAGCAGACCCGACCAGGCCAGCGACTGCCCAGTAGATTAGACAATTTGTAGAGGAGCTGGAAGCGCCACTCTGGTGGCAGAGCCAAGCACGGGAATGTATGTGGCATGTGGCTGGCTTTACAGTTGCCTCGTGTTAATTGAAAATTGTACGGTAATGTTGCTTATCGGCTGGCTATCAGGCGACGTCGTCGTCGTCCCCCAAGTATGGGCCTTGGATTGAGGTCTGGGGCTTGCGTGTAGCATGGATCTATGCATGCTGCCACACCTCGAGGCCTCACGCATTGGCATAGGTGTTTGATAAACATCCAAAGTCATGTCTTAGGATTTTTGTTGTCGTTGACTTTTTGTGTGTTTGCTTGCGGTGAAAATTTCTCAAACGCTTTTTGACAACTTTCATGCGAACGCACTTAACAAAATTTATCGCCTCGCGCATTATTTGTGGCTTTAATTGCTTATAGACGTTAAGAAGTTGTCCACCAGCTTCTTGTCGCGCTTCATTCCTCGGCCCCGACACCTGCGGCCCAGCGCGGCTCTTAGCCTTATAAGCAGGGCCTTAAACGCGTTAGCGGTTGACGCGATACACGGCTTAATTGCTTTTACAAAATGATTGATGATATTGACGGGTATTGAGAGTAAACACGGATCGGTTCGGACATAGCTTTGCAATTGATTCCAAAAGTGATTCTTATACACATTTGCAGTTCCAATTTTCTGCCAATTCTGTTGTCTGGACAAAATTCTCGCTAATAAAATGCACTTTATGATCATTTCTTCGGACCCGCTGGCCAGTTCATTCCCCGGCAAAAGGTACGGTGTTAACAAGATAAGCATCCTGTCTGGAACGCCATCATTATTATGACATTTTGGTTGATTGTCCGCCACATTGTCGGCCTTGTTTACCGGCCAACTTCAGCCGAATTGTGCGTGTGGCCCAAAGAGGCTCAAAAAAACAAATACAAAATATACAGACTGCAACTTTTATTGCCGTGCTGTGTCTTCAGTGTGATTTATATGTCGGCTCTTAAAGCAAAGCCGCTCGTTTTATGACCTGACCTGCCAGCTCTCAACTGGGCCTTCGAAATACAGTAGCCAGACGGAGTTAAGTATTTAATTGTGGTAGCCGCACGTTCACTCTGAATTGGTCTTTCACTTAGAAAGGAAGTCAAATTTAAGGGAAATATTTTATTTAAAGTGCAAGAATAAATAAGAATTTCCTTGAAATTGCAGAGCAATTTCAACTTGAGTTGGCTTATATTAACCTTGTTAAATTACAACAATTTCCCTTTTAACTGTTAGGGCAAATTCACTTCCGCAAAAAGATTTCGAAAGTGAAAGCTGAATTTTTTACGATATATGAAGGAATTCGTTAATTTGAAAAGAAAACATAAACACATTCCTTATAAATATGCTCAGAACGATTTTAACCTGTTTAAGAACTATTTTTAATATGTAAGATTAAGAAATATAAAAGTTATAGTTAAGGGAAATGGAAAATTAAAACGGAAGAATCTTGTAAACTAAACTGTAATTAAAGGAAATTTAGATGAACATAGTATATAAATATAATCAGCCTAAAATTATTGTTATTTCTTTTGGGATTAATAATAAATTATCATAACGTTAGGAACTTATCAGTCACAATATGCAAATGCCATTTGAATCTTATATTTAATTAGCGTTATATGCAAATTGGTCCAGCTGAAGTTATAGATAATAAATTATGGGTAGCCCTATGCTGCCATGTAAGTGGTATACGCATTTTCTACATGCCTGCAAGTCAACGCGATTTCAAATAAATTTTCCACTTGTTGTTGCGGCAATTAATTTTCGCACTCGTTACGACGATTTCTCGAGACGAAAACAACAACAACAACAAGTTTTAGTTAATGCCGTGGAAGATTTGGAACAAATGTGGAGTGGAAAATTAATTGCATGTTTTGCATAATCAGTAAATTGGTCGTTTATTTTAGTACTTAATTTGCCAGCACCACAAAGTGTGCCTCACCCCTTCGCCCAACTCCCAACCATTGGACACACACACCTATAAATTATGACTGCAGTGCAATTCCCCTCCCCAGGCGCTCTCTCCCACCCTCTAAGTGGTCCTCCGATGGGGCCAAATGAAAAACATTTTTATTTGCAAATCAGATAAGAGATCTGGGATCACAGCAAGCAGCTTGAACCATTCTGTAGATATATCTACTCGAGTCTGAGAACTGGATACTGATACCCTCGCTTCTTATATTTATCGGTCGCGTGTGCTTGTTACCTAATTGATGACAACAGGTAGGCGCTTCTGTCAAGCCAATGAGAGTATGATTGCAGCAGCTCATCTGCAAGATTTCCCTCTTATGATTATCTGGCACGCACATCCGAACAGCAGGCGGCAACAGTCGTCCCACTGTGACCAGTCCACAGCTGAGATGGGGTTTATGGAGTGAAATGTGAGAGAAATTAAATACCTTATGCCTTTTATTCGGAGGGGATCTAAACTGGTAACGAATTCTTTTTGTATTAGCTAATCCATAAAATGTTAATATTTGTAGAAACTGTCATGTATCCTTCCTACAAAGTTTATGCGCTAGTTTCAGCCATAGCAGACCACTTAAAGTCGAATTCTTCAATTCAAGCCGCCATAAACATATCAGCGATATCTATATCGATTTTTGACATCGAAAAAGAATGAAAGCATTTATTGATTTTTAAACAAGCAAGTAGATAAAATAGATATATATATATATATATATATATATATATATATATTCTGTTAATCAAAATATCTTAACCAGATTCTCCGGGTGTATATAAAAACTATATTATATTTAGTATGTTTCTTGTAATCTAAATTCCAGAAATTTGTTAAACTTGCAACTTTTGATTTTCTACTTAAATTTTTTTCTTTCAAGTCTGTTCAATCTTTACAAGTTGTATATACAAGTTGCCTTTAAGCTTCAGTATGCTTTGTACATGAACAATTGCTGCTCAAAATGCATTATAGAAAATTCAACTACAGCTTTGATTGCATTCTCTTTGAAAGAGTTGTTTAGAACATTCATAAATCATTCGAAGCCATTGAATTCAGCATATTCTAAACCAGCACAAAGAACTTTATAATTCCGTACAGATACTTATATATATATATACATATATGTGTGCAAGTATATCAGCAACTTCTTGTGTGTCGCATTTTGGGTGGTATTTCGCAAACTGCACAAGCAGTCTGGGGAGGGAAAGGGGAGCGTAGGCAGGAAGAGTTGTTTCCTCGATTCCTGAGAATGGCACCTACAACCGGGGCTACACCTACAACCAAATTGAAACGACAAGCGCAAAGACACAGCCACAAGTGGCCCAAAGAACACAACGAAACAGAAAACAAGGATGGGGGTCGGAAGGAGCTGGGGGGAAGCGTCTGCTACCTGTGAGTGGCTGCAGCTTGATCTGGTTGCAGTTTTAATCAATGAATAATTTAAATATTCCGATTAAACAAGCTGCTGCGCTGGCAGCGGACATTTCTTTTAATTCATTGTTGCAGTTGGGGAAGGGGTAAGCGAAGGGAGGGGCAATTGCAGTATTGAAACATTGGCAGTTGCCAGTTGGCAATCAACACCTTTTTGGCTTCGTTTCAGTTTCAGTTTCTGGCTATCTGGCGATGCTGGTGCTGCTGCTTCTGCTGCCTTCCTGCCTGCCTGTTCACATGTTCGATGCAAATCAAGTTGGGCCGTCTGGGCGGGCTCTGGCTTTGGCTATCGCTCTGGCCAGATCCCTGCCATGTGTCAGTTCCGGCCTGATTGCAAGCCAGCTAATGAATCATTTTGCTGCGCCTCGCCAGAACTGTATGTGCGTTTGTGTGTGTGTCTGCATGTCTGTCTGTGTGTCTGTGTGTGTGGCGCAAATTAATTATGCACACCTCTCGCTTTCTGCGTTTTCTGGGTAGTCGCATGTCGAGGTCTTGATCTTTGGACTTCTGTGTTAATTGTTGGCTCCGGCTCTGTTGCTGGCATACGAACCGATTTGAACTTGAAATGGCTTTATTATTTTGGCCAGGATGTTGCCAGTGGCTGCATTGGCGCCCCCACTCCTTTGGCTTTTTGTTAATTGGACCACCCTGTAGAGCCGCCACAACGTGACAGGATTTATCTCAGCGGACTTTTATTTTTAGCTGCTGCACGAAAAATTTGCATGTGACAGGTTAATCCTCATGTTAACTCATTAGGCTTTGTTCTTTGACTGCCAAGAAATTCTCATTAAACTTCTTTAGGGTTGAGTTTTAAAAAAATGCATGCAAAAAAATTTGACTAAATGAAAAAATAGTAGATTGGTTGTAGGAAAATATTAGATAATAAAGTAAAGTAAAATTACAATAAACAATATTAAAAATATTTTATAATTAATTATATATATATTTTTTTGAATTTCTGATATTGTTTTTAAATATATAAGCGCAGAAAATATATACTCAAGTGTTTGTCAGAAATTCATAATGAATATATTCATAGCAATGGGAAATTATTTTTCATTCTTATTTCTATTTACCATCGTTAATAATTCATTTGATGAAGATTTCTAAAATAAAATATTTTGTGAGTAAGAATGAAAAAATTCCTTAAATAAAAAATAAATGAAAACAATTTATATTTAAAAATAATTTATATTTAGAATCAGAAGGAAAGAGAATCAGGTGTACTCCCACTCAAATTCTACTATAAAACTTGTGCGTAGAAACAAATTCTAGCCATGGTTAGCTGTTGAGCTTATCAGTTTCGTTGAACGACCTTGTTACCCATTATATACGGTCGGACCACCCACAGCTCCATTCGATTAAATTCAAATGAGCCTCTAAATGAGCGTATATAAAGCCCCGATGCTAGCCACAATTCAGACACAACTGAACAGAGTTCTAGCCCAATTGAGAACATGGAAGCCCGATTGACTTTGGTGTTGCTGCTCGGTTTGCTGGGTTTACTGCAACTGTCAGCTGGCAAACCCACCGGCAAAGTGATCGACTGTAAGTTGGAAAACCGAATAATGTTTAACGGAAAATTTACTAAAAGCAAACTCACACAGTGGATGCCTATTTTGAGTCTATGGACAGCAGTTCGCAGGAGCGTGTGGTGGGCGGCTACGACGTGCCCGATGATGAGTATGTGCCCTACCAGGTGTCCATGCAGTTCCTTACGCGCAGCGGCAAAATGCGCCACTTTTGCGGCGGCTCCCTCATCGCGCCCAATCGCGTGCTTACCGCGGCGCACTGCGTCAATGGGCAGAATGCGAGCAGGATTAGCGTTGTGGCGGGCATCAGGGATCTCAACGATAGCAGCGGTCATCGCGCCCAGGTGCAGTCGTATGAGATGAACGAGCACTATCAGGAGCTGGTGACCAGCGATATTGCCATACTGAAAATCGATCCACCCTTCGATGTGGATAACAAACGCATCAGCACAATCGATGTGAGCAGCAACGAGCTCGTCGGCGCCGATCAGCAAGTGCTCCTAACTGGTTGGGGCTCTGTTTTTCACTTTGGCACCGGACCCTTCGCCAAATACCCGACCATACTGCAGAAGCTCTCCTACAAAACGATGGACAATGCCAAATGCAAGCAGACGATGACGCAGCTGACGGACACAGAGATTTGCGCGCTGGAAAGTTTCGGCAAGGGCGCCTGCAATGTGAGTAGTGGACTTATATGACTATACCTTAATCAGCTATTTCTTGTTCAGGGTGATTCGGGCGGTCCTTTGGTCATGGCCAATGGTGATTCCCTCAAGCAGGTGGGCGTCGTCTCATATGGCACCTCGTTCTGCGCCTCCAACAGCCCGGATGTGTACACACGAGTGTCCATGTTTGACACTTGGATCAAGGAGCGCATGGCCTAGAGGCGGCCAAAGAATTGAAAGCATAACCAAACTGAATAAAAAGAGCGTTGAAAAGTTAAGCAAACAGCAACAGCAAACAGCTAAACATTTGAACTGCTTACTTTCGAACTTAGCCAACTGACGAATATTTGATATTGCATACTTTCCGGCTGACCCCAAAATTCAAATACGAAGCAAGCATCAAACAATTGGTCTTTAGATCTATTATGTTGTGTACAATAGTTAAGCTAGTTTTTTATTTAATAATGTTCGTAGTGTCTATACATGTGGAATGGGTTGCGACGCTTGCTAACTGACAAGATTATGGGCCTACTGCCACTCCGCTCCTCAACTATGTAGCCGTGGATTGGCTGTTCATCGTCCTCTTCCGCTTCCGCTTGCGTTTCCGATTCCTCTTGATCATCTTCATCTTCATCGTCGTGGTCGTCGTGGTTGTCGATGTTATCGTATTCGTCTAACTTGTTGTCCTTAGTTGCCTCTGTCCCATCCGATTCCGTTTCTGCGGATTCGTTCAATGAAGATTCCTCTGCAGATTGGTCGTCTTCTTTCACAACTTCTTCTTCAACATCTTCCTCGTTGCTTTTAGCGTTTCCTTCATTTGGCTGGGCATTTTCTACAGCTGATTCAGAAGGATTCTCTTGGTATGCAACTTGAGCAGACAAGTGCTGGTCTGCTTCATAGTATTGCCTAGCTGGTGGCATCATGGTTGTGCTGTCTTCGTCCTCCATTTTTGGGGTTGTGGTTGTTGGAGCTGGGGTTGACGATGTAGGTACGGTTGTCGTGGGTCTACGAGTTGGCGTCCAAGTTGGCCTATGATGTGGCTTAGTGGGTTCCCATGGTTTTTTAGTGGGTCTTTTTGTGGGCTCATAAGGCTTGTGGGGCCTATGAGGCTTATGGGGTTTATGGGGCTTGTGTGGCTTGTGAGACTCGTGATGATGGTCAGGATCATGATTCTCATGATGGTGATGGTGAGGCTTCTGGGGCTTATGCGGACGATAATCTTCTCCCTTATGATGATGATGGTGATGATGATGACCTCCCTTTTGGGAATGATGCCCATTGTGCGGCGGTACAGGGTATGGGTAAATTATTGGTGGTGGTGGTGGCGGTGGCGGTGGAGGCGGTGGGGCTGGTAGGGATGGTGGCAAGGGCCACGAAGGTATAGATGCTCCCGGTGGCCCGGGCGGTCCTGGTGGTCCTTGCGATCCAGGAGCACCTGGAGCACCAGAAGCTCCAGCAGAGCCTGGTGGGCCAATAGGTCCCTGAGAACCTGGTGAGCCTGGCGAACCGGGAGAGCCTTGTGATCCTTGTGATCCCTGCGATCCTGGAGGACCCTGTGAACCCTGCGAGCCTTGAGCTCCAGGAAGTCCTTGAGGACCTTGTGGTCCTTGCGCTCCCTGAGCTCCTTGCGCACCCGTTTCACCCTTTTCACCCTTCTCCCCCTTATTGCCCTTTTCACCCTTTTCTCCGGTGTCACCCTTATCACCTTTAGCACCGGGATGGCCCGGCTTTCCAGATTCGCCTAAGAAATTTGATTGTAGAATTAAACGTATCAGGCCCAAATATATAAGATCACTTACCAGTGAGTCCTGGAGGACCCGGTGGTCCTGGTGGTCCGGGTGGACATTTACATTTCGATGAGGAATGATGATGATGATGTGAAGACGATGGCGGAGGCGGGGGCGGCGGCGGTGGAGGATAGTAAGCTGGCGGTGGGGGTGGTGGTGGCGGTGGTGGTGGTGGCTGGTGCGGTGGCGGATGATAGTGAATCGGCCGCTTGATAATCACATTCGGTGGGGCTGGCGCCGGAGCGGGGGCGGGGGCAGGAGCGGGCGCGGGTGCCGGTGCTTGGAAACTTGGGACCTGAACTGAAATAAGCCTTCCGGCTTCTCTGTTATGCGCATTTCTCGTAGACAAGCAGTTTCCGCTAGCGAATGCCAAGGCTAAGGATACGCCAAATTTCAGTATAGGCTATATTTATATATTAAAAAAATACTTACTTAGGCAGACAAGCGTTATGAGCCGTCCCATGGCTGAAACTTATTTGCTGCGATCATCCCGTAATTGATCTCTTTTATACCAAAGACATGGATCGCTTGGAGATGCAGACTAATGAAATCACTTTTAGAAATCCAGATCTAAAGGAACCGTTAAGCCCAATATTCATCAAGATTTCTTATTTTATTAGTTGTTTTATTATCTTACTGTAGTTTTTAATGGGATCGACACGAACCCGACGAGTCTCGTCATCAAGAACTAATATGCATACAAATGCTTTTGATTTTTGCAGAAACTGGTTGGGTTCTCTCGCATAGTTAGAATTAAATTACAAGAATTTGCAGTAAAGAACTGTTTCTCAACACGAAAACACACGAATATATCTAAAATATATTTATAAATATACCATAAACTCTTCAAAATCATATTTATGGAATATGTTAAACCCAAAGTTCTCCAATGTCATTCAGCGTACCAAAGAATGAGAATTAGCAACGATTGTTGCTCATTTGAATATTTATTCTGCAGTTTGGTTCTGCACCTCTGTTTGATTTTTGAATAAGCAAATTGATTTTTATGGACTGAAGATTGGCAAAACAACAATGTGAAGTCGCGTGCTTTATAACCTATATAAAGGGCAATTCTCAATGAGTGAGTTTTGGAGAGCTATTTTTTGAAAGACTTAACTAATTTGGAAAAAAAAGAATCACAAACTTTGTTTCTAACAAAACAAAACAATATGTACATATATTAGTTGGTAATATTTACAGATTAAAACTACCGTGTCGATCCATTATTATTGCTGATTTCTTAATCATACTTAATAAATTAAATATCAAGACGAATATCTTTTATCAAAATGTCAAAATTATCAGCCAATTAACAGAAAAGCGAACATTGCTATATTAATGCAGCAATTGGTGGTGATCAAAAAAATGGCATAATAATATCTCCAATTAGTTTTATTTAAAAGAGGAAAAAATTTTATAATTTTCAAAGCTGTGCAAGTTTTTTTCTGGTTTTCGCTTCCTCCGGCCCAAGAATTGGTCTGAAATGGAAAAATACCTGTGGGATACGGAGCACTTGGTGAGGTGGCCCAGGTGGACCCGGTACTAGCAACTGTTTTGATGGCCAACAAGGTTTGGATACTCTCCATTAGGAAAACAAAACATTTCCTAATTTGTAATGCTACTGAAAATATTCATATGTAAGAAATCACACACGGCCTAGAATTTTAAAAGCTGATCAGATTTCACGGGACCGTTACATCAGTTTCTATAGCCTAGACTTGATTATATATGTTATTTATTTAAATATATATTTTCCTTCATTGTTTAACAGCATGACGAGGCTGAGGACAATACTCCAATGAATGGAATAAAATAAATGATATAATATATTAAGCGCTTTATGAAAATAAAATTTATGATATGTCTGCATTTAATTTTAATATATTAAACTACCCAAAATCTTGACTCACGACCTAATGTGTGTGGCGAGAATGGGAATGTGTAAAATGATTGCCAATTTAAATGGATTTTTATAGCTTTTGCATAATATCGCTGACGAGTTAGGAGTGCTTAGACGCCTTTGTTGGGATCTGAATAACACACTGATTTTATTAGCTGAAGACTGATATAATGACACATCATTCTGATAGGCCAACATTCAGGAGCTAGGTATACAATTAACCTACTTAAGAGAGCAAATGCTAATGAGAACTGTGCAAAAAGTCTCATTCTATGTTGGAACGGAGTGAAAGTATTGTTTTAAACTGGTTTTCTTGAGCCGTAGTCAAACCAGCAAATTTTTTTTCTCGATTAATTATACCCAGATAAAGTATGAAGTAAGACTTTGAAATGATACTATAGCAAAAGCTTAAAAATCATTATATAAAAAAATTAAAATACAACTTCTGAAGAAACAGAAAAATACTATGGATTATTACTCCTTAAAATATATACAAATCATTTTGTATCTAATAAGAAAAATATATAACTGAAAAATTACCCCAACTTATAATCATAATTGCAAACTAAAAACAAAAATATTTTGGATTGCTCAGTTCATGGTTGACTTAAGTTTATGTTGGTTTTGATTGATATTTATTTTAAATGTATATATAAAATAAACAAATTAATTATTCAAAAAAAGTTCATTTTCTTAAATTTCGGTATAGGATCATTTAGGATTTTTTAAAACTCTCCCGCTTTTCTCGCTTTGAACTGCGCCTTATCAGCAAAAAAGTTACTTTCTGGGTTAGACTGACGCGTGGGGCCAATTATATATACAAATGACAATTACCGGCATGAAAGCTCATTAAATTTTGAATTTCAAGATCAAAATTAATGGCATAACTGCTGCGATATCTATGCAAATGTGGCCACATGGAGGCCGCATCTAATGCTATAAATACGCCGTTGCACGGCCAGAAACTCCAGCATAAAACAAATAAACATGGCTCTAATGAAACTACTTTTTATGGCAGCTCTGATGCTAAGGGGCGCCACAGCGCGTCCGAACAGTGAGTGATCAAGCAAATGGCGGTATTTCTAATATCCCAGCACTTTCCAACGCTTCCACAGCCCGCCAGCCAAGCGGCTATGCGCCTTCACGGATTGTGGGCGGGTCGGATGTGCCGCGCGGCGAATTTGTGCCCTACCAGGTGTCGTTGCAGTACCGGACCCGCGACGGGCACGTCCATTTCTGTGGGGGCTCCATCATCGCGCCGGATCGCGTGCTCACGGCCGCCCACTGCTGCGCGGGACTCAACGTGACGCGCATGTCCGTGGTCGCGGGCATTCGCGATCTGAGCGATCAGGGCGGGTCCCGGTCCCGGGTGCTGTCCTATGCCATACACCCCGACTACAAGGAACTGGTGACCAGCGACATTGCGGTGCTGAACATTGCACCGGCGCTGGTCTACAACAATGTCAGTGTGGCGCCCATCGAGTTCGCCGACGAGGAGTTTGTGGGCGGTGGCGTGCCCGTCACCCTGACCGGTTGGGGTATGCGCCTGCCGACGTCCTTCCCGTTCCTGGACAGCTTCAACTTTCCCAGTGCGCTTCAGCGCATGAATTATAAAACGATAACGAATCAGCAGTGCAGGGATCGGGGCATGGAGGACGTCACCGATACGGAGATCTGTGCCAGGGGCATTTTCAGAGGCGCCTGTTCGGTAAGCAAATGCGAAAGTCCAAAGAGCTTAAACAGGTGTTTAACGAAAAACTCCTCAACACAGGGCGACTCTGGTGGCCCTCTGGTCAGAACGGATAAAGGCATAAAGCAGGTTGGCGTCGTTTCCTATGGCCTAGTAGTGTGCGGCCTCTACCTCTCCCCCGATGTCTACACAAGAGTGTCCACCTTCAGGAACTGGCTGCAGGAGCGCATCGAGGTGACATCCTAACGTTCCACGAATGAGGGCCACGGCTTTTGCAAAGAATTCTGAGCGCTTTGAATCCTGACGTCTCAATTTCGAAGTGTTGTGTGCAAATAAAAACAATTACAACCACTAAAGCAGGCTATCTTCAGGAAAAAAAAAAATTGGCATAGATACGTAATCATGTTAATATTATATATCACATAGCCCTCATAGGAATATTGTCGAGTCGATTTGACCATGTCCGTCTGCTTGTTATCCGTTTCTATGAACACGTTCATCTCGCAAACTATAAAAACTAAAGATATCACAAAAACTAAGGGCGAAACGTCAAAAATCACCTGGTTTTCTAAAAGGAAAATATCGATATATACATTTTTTATTCATAGAAAGGCCGTTTGGTTTATCTGAGCAGTGCTTACCTTTAATTGTGACAGTTTCTGGGGCTACGTTCGAGACGTTTTAAATATACACAATTACACTTTGAACTAATTTACAAGATTAAGATCATAAATTCTCAAATCCCAAAGGGGAGTTAATAAATGAGGAAACATTAAAGAAACTGGACTAGAGCTCAAATATTATCAGGCCTCAGCTGCCGCGTCAGCTGGCGAAGCTTCTGCCTCGGCTTGTGAGGGTGGTGCCTCTTCAGCTGGTGGTGCAGCTGTCTCCTCGGCGGGTGGTGCAGCTGCCTCCTCGGCGGGTGGAGCAGCTGCCTCTTCGACAGGTGCAGGCTCCGCAACGGGCGCCGCTTCGGCGGCCGGGGCTTCAGGTGCTTCTGGACCGGCCGGGGCCTCTGGGGCGGCCGGGGCTGCTGAAGCATCTTCTTCAACTACCACTTCAGTTTCGGATACAGCCGCAGTGGGGACAGCGGTGCCAGCGGCAGTGCCAGCGGCGGTGCCATCAGCGGTGCCAGCGGCGGTGCCGAGTGCAGTGCTTGAAACACTGGTCGGTGGGATCTCCCCTCTTGAGGTCAGCGTGTCCTGCTCCTGGCAAGGATCCTCCACCTAATACGACAAGAGTGGGGTGAGCACCATGCAGTGCACAAGGTCTTATCTTGATCTTACCGGTTTAATGATCTGGCGCTGTGGGCAGCAGTTGAGAGGTTAATGCGATCAGTTTAAATGGGAGAATTGTGCATCCTACCGAGAGCACGTAGCGGAAGAAGCGTTGTATCATACGCGCGGCTCTGTCCATGCGCATGAAATCGTCATCGTCCTTATCGGCCAGCATGCAGGTGCAGACGCACACGTGCTGTGCCATCATCCTGCGCACCAGGTAGCCCCGGAAGGCTGCCTGAATGGTGGTGGCCGCCTTGTTGCGCAGCAGTTCGTCCAAACGCTTGAGCTCGCGATCGCGGAAGTATTGATAGAGCAGCTCGGTGCCTTGGGTGTCCCTGCTGGCGGACATGTAGGCGTCCACGAAGCGCCTGTAGGCGCTCTCGATTGCCGGTCGCGAGGCGTCCAACTCTTGCTCGGTGAAGTTGCACTTACGGATCAGCTCTTCGAGCATGTCGATGTCCGCAAACTTGATTGTCTCCTTGCCGCGACGCATCTCGCAGCGGCGCTTCTCCAGGAAATTGCGGAAGCAATCCTCCATCATCTGGGCCATGTCATCCGTCTTCTCCTTCGACAAATCGCACACGCATAAATCCGATATAATGCTGTCCACCTGGCGGAAGGCGCGATCCAAAATGGTTTTGGCCACTGCGGGATCGAATTTAGTTGCAATCCATATACATATATATAAATAGATATGTACATATATATAGTGTGTAACTGCATTGCCCTCTTGGGTTCTAAACAAAATTCTAGGAATCTTCGCCTACTTCTGAAAAACCATGATTGCTCCACTATTTAACCACAAACTAATTGAGTTAATCAGTAATTTGTTTGCTTTTTTTGAATCCACAAAAAAAACTAAGTTATCACTGATCCATCTTGGATATTATTTTCTGATTATAATAATCCTTTCTAATCCTAAAAAATTACCACTGCTTGGTATCGCGGGGCCTCTAGAATGTTGTTAGTTTATCAATGTCCCATCTATCGTATCACCTACCCATGGCCTTCTCCCGGGTGACAATCACCGAGTGCAGATAGTCGATGATGAACTGGCACAGACACTCCTTCGTGGGCTGGCAGCGCAGGACCTCGCGCGTTATGTCCGAGAGCAACTCCGGCAGCCCCTCGGGCACATTGATCGCCTGCTGACGCACCTTTCCGCGCTGGATGAGATAGTTCATCGTATTGATAAGGAACAATTTAAAATTAAAAATTTGGTTCTATTTGTTGCTGCACTTGTGTTCAACTCTACAGATTGCTTTTTAAACAAACGTAGTATATGAACATTTGAATTATATAACTCGGTCTACTGGGATATAGTAAAAAACTACCAGATATGTTTCTAAATCTATCAGTTATTCTTTTTGATAAAAGCTAGATTTAACGTATCCGATAAATTTCAAATTTTTTTTTTGCGGACACGGGGCGTGACAATTTAATCAAAACTAGAGCACCAAATACTTAAATAAATTATGAAATCTTGTTCAAAAAATTTAACTAGCATATAAATATATTATATTATATATATTATTATATATTCGTTTTTTGTTTTCAAAAGTGGGCGTGTTGTGTTACATTGTGCCTCATATCATTAAATCGAACTTGAATTTGCATTGCTAAATTTTCATCGGGTGCGGGTAGCGACAGTTTCCGCAAAGCGTTGAACCGCTTTCCATTTCTGCCAACTGAACTTTCTACCCAGCACTCGATGGCATGTTGATCAGGTGCGACTGGAAGTTACCCTAAACTCATATAGTATTTTATTAACTGCCGGTTCTTTAGAGCTAGCTGTGCATGCCCAACTGATGATTACATGGCGTGTGCGCTATAAAAGCTCGATACAAAGAACTTAAATAACTAAATATGCACATTTAAATTCACTCTGTATATTAAATAGGCCAGGGGCGCTGTATAAATATATTTATATTTTTTTAATGAGAACAGATTTTTGAGGTGAAATATGATGCTGATATTTAGCAAGCTACCAAACCACAAAATGGTTTAAAAACCTGCTAAAGAGTTTTTGATTATAATTCCCTAACCTAATTCCCTTTTACACAGATACGTTCCAAAAAAACTCGTAAAGATAGCGACTAAATGAAAATTCTCATAAAACTAGAATAATATAATAGAAAATATTAAACAATAGACGAGAGAATTTATGTTGCTTGCTTACAGGTTTTAACTCATTATATGTACAATAAGGGAAAAATAAAAAAGCTTTCTGCAAAATCCCAAGAATTATTTTGATTTTCATTTTGAAAAATTTTTTATTCATTATTATCTATTCTTCCCAGTTATTAAAGATTATTCAATAAAAAAAAAACCATTATACCCTTTTTTACCCATTTTCAATGGGTTCAGGGTATAAAAATGTGGAGAATATTTAAAGAGGTGATTTCATATTCATATTCTGGCCACTGCTTGCTGAAAAGCTCCTGCATCTAGTGAAAGGAAAACTGCTTGTCGACTGATTAAAGAGACCTTCTGCAACTTTTATTTCGTTCAACTGCTTGCAACTTATCAGATTCCTACAGAGCTTAGATCCTCCCACTGCTTGTTGTACATATGACCCCCCCTTGGCACAGAGACAACGCCACCACTGGCTGCGCCAAAGCTTTTAGCAATGCATATAAAAGTTTATATGGCCTGCTGATCGTTTTTGACTGCTTATCGGCGCACAGTGCGCGACGAAGCTCTCCGGCAAGCAGACGACGTAGTTCACAGCTGGAATCAACATGCAACAGCTGTGCAAAATCGCACGGTTGCTTGGTAATAAAAATAGAAACAATAATAGAGAAAGAAAACTGAACAGTTTTGATTTGCAGGTCAACGAACTGGGAGCAGGGGCAGGGCCAGGGGCATCGCCTGCCAGGCGGCACTCCCGGAAACCCATCAGATACTGCAAAAGACCTGCCGCGACTTTGCCAACGCGGAGCTGGCGCCGCATGCGAGACGCCACGATCGGGAGCAGCTGTTTCCGGCGGAGCAGGTGCGGCGCCTGGGCGAGCTGGGGCTGCTGTCGGTGATGGTCAAGGAGGAGTACGGTGAGCAATGAGAGAGTTTGTGGAAGACATGCGCCAGCTACGAACGACTTCTTGCAGGTGGCGCCGGGCTGGACTACCAGGCGTACGCCATTGGCATGGAGGAGGTGGCGCGCGGCGATGCGGCCGTCGCCGTTGTGATGGGCGTGAACAATCTGTACCTCGGCGTGGTGCAGCAGCACGGCACGGCGACACAGAAGCAACAGTTCCTAACGCCGTATACCCAGGGCCAGCACATCGCCTTCTATGCGCTCTCGGAGCCGGGCAGCGGCTCGGATGCCAGCGCTGCGAGTACCACAGCGAGGACGAGTTCGAGCGGGGATTACCTGCTGAATGGCACCAAGGCCTGGATATCCAATTCGGTGGAGGCCAGCGGCGGTCTCATCTTTGCCACCATCGACAAATCGCTCAAGCACAAAGGGATCACAGCCTTCCTGACGGCCAAGGACGTGCCCGGCCTGGCTGTGGCCAAGAAGGAGAGCAAGCTGGGCATGCGCGCCAGTTCCACCTGCCAGCTGACGCTCGACGATGTTCGCGTGCCGAGCTCGCAGGTGCTCGGCGCGCCCGGTGGCGGTTTCAAGATTGCCATGCAGTCCCTAGACGCCGGTCGCATCGGGATTGCCGCACAGGCCACGGGCATCGCGCAAGCTGCGCTCGAGCTGGCCGTAGACTACGCGGAGAAGCGGGTGGCCTTCGGGCAGCGGCTGTCGCGGCTGCAAATGATCCAGCAAAAACTGGCGGACATGGCGCTGCGTGTGGAGACCTCGCGGCTGCTCACGTGGCGCGCCGCTTGGCTCAAGGACAATGGATTGCCCATTACCAAGGAGGCGGCCATGGCTAAGCTGCACGCCTCCGAGGCGGCCACCTACTGCGCGCATCAGTGCATCCAAATCCTGGGCGGCATGGGTTATACGACAGACATGCCTGCCGAGCTCTATTATCGAAATGCACGCGTCACCGAAATCTACGAGGGCACCTCCGAGATACAGCGTATTGTGATTGCTAACAGTGTGTTACAATCCATTTCTAATTAGTATAAGTAAATAAATAAACCAGACATGTTTTTTCGCGATGTGCCTTTAAAAAGTGCGCCACACTGGCGATAACCAAAATTGCAAAGTTACAGCTGACTTGCACGCAACTATTTGTCGACCAGCCACCACATCTACCGTGAGCATATCGATAATCATAAGCACGTATCGAACAACTGTGCAGCTCGAATGTTAAACAAATTTAAAATTTAGAAACCAATAAATCAAAATAATGAAAGCCATTACAAGAACGCCAATTTACTGCAACCATCTGTGAATTAGACAGCTGCCGCAAAAATCGACCGACCACCACAGTAGCTGTGACCTGCACAATAATCGTTGGGGACTATCGAATTATCAAAGTGCTGAAAGCCGAAAGAATTTGTTAATTTGTGCGTAATAAGAAATTAAATGAGCGCTGATTTGCTGCAATTAGACGTGGACACGCTGTTCGAGCAGCACGGCGTGTCCGAGATCGATGCCGTGCAGAAGAAGATCCAGACGGTGGTGGAGAACAAACGCGAAGAGCTGCGTACAATGGTCGGGTAAGTGCGGGGCCGAGTAAATAATGATGTGGCATTTAAGAAGCCAGCGCAACAGCAGCAGCCAAGTTTTATTTGAACTCTTTATTCGATCTGCAGCGAACGCTATCGGGATCTGCTGAAGGCCGCCGACACCATAGCAGCCATGCAGACGTCCGCGGGCACGCTCATCGAGCAGGTGCACTGCGTCCAGGGCAACTGTCGCAGCCTGAACGAGCAGCAGCTGCTGGGCTTTCAGACGACGCCGACGGCGACGGAGGAGCTGCTGCAGCAGCGCAGTGCGGGCAAACAGCTGAGCAACTACTACGCCACCATGGTGCAGATCAAGCTGCTGAGCAGCCTGCCGGAGCTAATTTGGACGCACATTGACCGGGAACAGTTCTATGCGGCCACCGAGCTCTTCATCTTCAGCCGGCACATCAGCACCGGCCTGCAGCTAGACGCGAAGAACGCGCTGATGCAGCGACTGCCCGTCGCCCTTAAGCAATGGGAGATCCTGCGACCCTTTCACGTCACCATCAAGCAGTCTGTGCTCGGGGTCCTCGAGCGAGAGCAGCTCAATGCCGACACCGCCGTCGACTGCATGTTGAGCCTGCTGCTGCTGGACAAGTGCGACCTGGTCCACGTCCTACAAACCTTCCTCCAGCTGCGCGCTACCGCCTACCTCAACTGCTTGACCAGCCAGGGCAGCGAGACGGAGCGCGAGAAGCCGCGGCGCGTCAAGGAGCGCATCCTAGCCAGCTTGCAAATATTGAACGGCACCATCGAGCTCCTGGACGCCTGCCTGCTAGGTGAGCACCGAATGTTTATAACTATTTAGAAAGTGTTACAAGAGTTTCGACTGTCGCGATTAGTTGGTGTTAAGATTTCGATTTAATCGATACATCTCTCTCAGTTTCGATGCTAGACGCAAGAAATGCTGTGGGATAACTGATAACATACTTATAATATCGTGAACATATTTTAGGGAACATAAAAATTGAATCTTACTGATAAGCTCCTCAAAAGATGGCACAATTTCAAATCTATATAATCTATATAGCCCGCTCATTTTGAAAGCGATAGCTTTTTAACGATCGCAAATCATCTAAGCTGAAATTAAATCGATATATATTAGGGGCCGGCTAATCATGAATATCTGGCACAAGTTAGGAGATTGCCTTATTTCGAAACTAACAGCGGTAATTAGGACCGTTGTAAAAGGTTTTATTTTACACCTGTTAATAACACGATAACACTCTTTCCAGCCAATGGACTGCTCTTTGTGCGCCTGGCGGAAGTCGCCCCGCCCAGCATCAGCCGCATGGAGGCCAGCGAGCGGCAGCTGGCTCATCTGCTGCCGGACATCATATCCGGGTTCAAGCCGCAGTTCGAGACGCCGCAGTTGGCGCCGCAGCAGCTGCGCGATGCACTGCATCAGTGGATGCTCAAGATCGACAGCCTGGCGGCCAAGCAGCTGCAGCAGATCTTCGCGCTGGTCAGCAGCATGCAGACGGTACAGGACATCAAGCTGGCGGCGGCCGCCACCGGCAAGCGCAACTACGCGGAGCTGGAGCAGCAGCTGCAGCTGCCGCAGGCCCAACTCGACTTCTACCGGATCAAGTACGTGCCGCTGATCAACGCACGCGTGCGCGAGATCATACGCAGCAGCTGGGCAACGGCCATGCAGCAGACCTACGAGCAGGTGCTCAATCTGGTGGAGAACAGCGTGCCACCGGCGCCGCGCCAGATCTGGCGCGAGCAGAGCGACGACCTGCCGCTGAGCCTGGCGGCGGCGCTCAGCGATCAGCCCAAGCGGCTGGCCAACCGCACCAAGGGCTATGAGGCTGCGACCATTGAGCTGTGCGCCCAATTTGATGCCCAGCTGGCGGCCATTGTCCAGGAGCTGAACGTGCTGCTCCAGGAGCAGACGACCCGCGCCGAGGATAAACTGGCACTGATCAATTTCCTGCGCGAGACGGCGCAGCAGCAGCTGACGGAGTACCTCGGCCAGCTGAAGTCGCTGCGTCTGCAGGATCGCCAGGCCCTGCTCCAGGCGCTGCGCAACACGCTGGCCATCATCGAGCTGTGCCCCCACCTGAAGCTCTGCTTCTGCCAGCCCACCGCCTGGCGCCAGTGGTCCGGCAACCTGACCGCGGCCGGCGCCCAGCACTGGCAGCGCCTCTGTGCCCTGATCGAGGAGGAGATGCTGCAGCTCTGGCTGCTCGTCGTGGACGATGTGCTGGCCGCGACCAACTGTGCGGACCATCTACCTCCGATCATCACGCACGACGTTGTGCTGCGCGACTTTGCCGTAAGTTGAGACAGAGCTCTTAAAACTGTGACGTCACAATATCAATTGATCTCTTAATGTAGTGCAAAGAACAGAGAATAGAGCTTTGTTAGTGCACTGTCATAGGACTAATCGCACAAAATACCAACTTTTTAAACTCAATCACGTTGTCCGTCTGCCTATGAACGGAAGTGTTTCGCCACTATTGAAGCTAGAGGCTTGAATCTTGAAATATATACCCGCATCAGATATTGCGTCAAGAATTTGTTATCTAAGCCCTGTTGGGCGTGTCGAATTGACCTAAGTTTGCGCAAAAAATGAAATAGTAACATGTTGGGATGGGTAAACGTATCTCATCCATATTTATAGATTCATATTGTTTAGTAAACACTTTTTTGATAATCCCTAATTCGATATTTCTGAAAGTAACAAAAATACAAGATAGGAATCGAACCCATTGTAAACAGATCACAAACCGATATTATGACGCCACACCCTCTTAATGGTAGATCTCTAAAGCGTGCTCTCTTGCAGCTCTGGCAGACGCAGACGATTGAGCAGCGGGACGAGGAGCACGACCAGAACGTGCAGTCCACCATTCGCATTCCCAGCCAGCCGCGTTTGTCGCTTCAAACGTATCTGCATCAGCTCATCAAGGCGCTCAACCTAGCCGTGCCCCAAACGCTGCCTCCCAGGGTGCTGCAGGCGTTCAACCAGCGGCTACTCAGCCAACTCTTGGCCCACTACGAGCAGCTGGCGGTCGCGGAGTCCACGCAGAGCAGCCAGAACATTGCGCTGCAGCTGTACTTTGATCTCAAGTTCCTGGAGCGCGTGTTCGGCGTGAATCGGGAGGAGCGCAGCCTCTACGAACAGTTCCACAAGCTGCAGCGCAGCCTGCGCGACTGCATCGATCCGTTCGACTTCGAGCTGTTTGCGGAGCACATCAGCGCGCAGGTCGCTCGCTCCACGGCGCGTCTGCACGGCGAGCTGGGTGTCCTCACGCCGCCGCTGGCCACGGCACAGGACAACACTGTCGCAGCATCGGCTCTGTCCCACGAAGCCGATCCCAATGTGCTCTGCCTCAGCTCCTCGGGCTCCACGTCGCTCTGGTTTCCTCTTCTGCCCATCGTCATGCCCCAAGCGGCTGCCAAAGCTGCTGCTCACAAATCCCTTGCCACGGAGTCGGAAAAGGTGAGTTCTACTTTTTGCTTTGAAATACTTTCGCTAAGCTCTTAAATTTGACATATTTTAAATGCATAATCTTCAGACATGATTCCGACATACTTTTGTTGCAAATCTGTTTACTATTATGCATATATAACTTTACTTCTGTCTTTAACTTATGAATCTTTATACAATTCTTTCATAGGCGCTCTTTGAATTGTAATTTAGTTTTCACATTTATCATCGTTTAATAATTTTGGTAGGCATTCTTAATGTTGCATGATTGTTATTTATTTATATTAAATGTTGCATAATTGGATAATTAATAACAAAATTCTTTATTCACAATTATGAAACTATTTTTAATCTTCACCGGCTTGCTCCAATTCGTTTTGGTTATCAAAAGTATTTACCATTTTTACCATAAATTTAAAATTTGCTTCGTTTTATTTTGGGAGCAGTTTTTTCTATACTGCACTGCTTGCTCAGCACTGCTTTGATCAGTTTGTGTTGAAAACGAGTCCAGCCAAGACACGAACCAGCTTCAGTATTTGTTCCCATTTGAACTTGTTTAAAGTTTATTTATTTTATTTTATTTATGTATTATAGTAATTCTGCTTTTAGCTTTAAAGATATATAAATAATTATGTTATAGTTGCAAGTATGCGCACTAATTGGACTTGACTCTAATTGGCAAACACTTGAATAGCTGTCAAACTGAAGAAGCCTTTTCATTATACAAATTTCTGCAATTAACAATAAATAAGCCAAAAGTGCCGTTAAATAAATTATAATTAGCTGCAGTGGCTGCCACCACTCAAAAAAGCTGTTGGCAAAAGTTTTGCCAAAAACCGAAACTGAAACCAAAAACTTGCAACTGGGCAGAATCAGCACACCTCGCTGTAATTGTGTGTGTGTCGCCTTAAATGCTAATTAATGAATTGGTCCATTATTGAAATCAAATTGCAAAGCAAATGTTAATTTATGGCCGCTGATTTTGTTGGTTATTTGAGCGCAGTTAGTCGCATGTTTTGCCAAATAAGTTGAACTCTAATTATGTCCATGTTTATTGCTGTTGCCCATAAATCTCGCACTGTGGCGCAAATTAATAGATTAATCACTGAAATTACCAGTTCATTAATAACACATATATCTCTTTAGGCCGCAACAACAACGACAACAACAACAACAGCAACGACGCCAACGCGCAAACCGCCCGCACGGAAAACCGATGGCGGCAACAAATCGAAGTCGAGCGCCTCCACATTCTTTGGCATGTCCCAGGAGTGGTTCCGCTAGGAGCGAAGCCCACAGCAAATGGGCCTAATGAAGTGGCCAAGTGAAGTGGGCGAATCGCGCTCAGCCGAGCAGAAATCCAGCGAGCCACTGCAGCATCTGCAGCCTCTGAATCCTGTGTATTCAATTGCACAACGGACGCTTAAAGTGTGTGTGTTTGTGCGTGTGTGGGTTAACTGTGCATTCCAACTACTCAACTTAAACTCAACTGCAAAATCATTTGCAATATGCAGCCAAATATCGTATTTTAACTACGCTTTCTTTTTGCAAATTGTCGTGTTATTTAATATCTCGTTTCGAACTTAAATATATAGTTGCATATTTATACTAATATTGTAATTTAATGCGCTTTGATGTCACTCTCCTGCTATTTCTTGCCGCCTTTCTTACCCCCACCGCCGCCGGCTGCCTTCTGTTCTTGTCCTTTCTTGGTGCCACCTTTGTCAGCGGCAGGTGCAGCTGCTTTGTTTTTACCCCCTCCTGCGCCGCCGCCACCGCCACCGCCTCCTCCACCTCCTCCTCCGCCGCCGCCTTTTTTCTGTTAACAAAGAGCATGAAGAGGATTACAACTCGATTTAAGTGGAAATTAAAAACAAAGCTAATGGAAATGTGTGCAGGCAAGTTTATTAAAAGTGCTGTACTCGTAGATTAACAGCAAGATATAGAAAGGAACTTTTTTTTATATCTGTGGGAAGTGTATTTCAAAAAAAAAAAAAAAAAATAAATATACGAGAATTAATTAAAAGATTTGTGATAGTCGATATAATAGGAAAATTATTGATAACAATTGAATGTATAATACAGTTAAGGTTATATGAAAGGAATAATATAATTTTTAAGTGAATTGTTTACCATATATTTGCTATTATCAACGAGAGTTTTATCAAAGTCAATGTATTTTGATGTCTTTATTTAGAAAAATATTAATTCATTAAGTGTGTGCAATAAGTTTGTAGTTTTATCTCTTTAATTGCTAATACTTTTATTGGACTACTGCAGCTATAAATAAGTCTATAACTAATTCAATGGTGACATTTTTAGACTCACAATTAAAACGCAAGTTGCATAACACAAATATTGCTTACATTGCCGCCGCCGCCACCGCCAGCACCACCGCCACCGCTGCCACCACCGCCTCCACCACCGCCACCGCCTTTATTTTTGCCCATTTTCACAACTTTCTTTGTGTTTAATTATTTAACTGGTTCGACTTGTTGGCGAGCAACTTGCGCCGCAAGCAAATTGCAACTAATAAGCGCTCGACAAAGACAAAAAAAACAAACTGTAAAATGCATAAATAATTTCGCTGGGAAGAGAAACCCGAAATAAACGCGGCAACCAAAACAAAATGCAAAGGCACAAAACGAGAACCACACAAAACAAAACCGATGAGAAGTGCGCATCATTAAAAAGTGGTGGCCGGGGACCGGGGCGGACCTTGTCTCGACCTCCGCCGGACGCCAGCTCTCTTAACTGATTTAGTTATCGACCCCTTCACAGCACAACACCCACAACAGCCCCTGGGACGGCGCCAGTGTTTGCTCTCGGCGAGCAAGTGGATTATTTCGTAGTTCTTTCTGTTTGGCATTTTCTGTTTTGGTATTTTCACTTGGTCCCCCTCCGGCGGCAATGGCATTGACATTGGCTTTTCCTCACGTCTGAACTCACCTTGGGGCCTAATGAAAATGCAGTGAAAGTTTTGCAAGCACTGGCGGCAAAACACAAGCGAATTTATGGAACAAGTTAGGTGCTATGCGGCGTACACTCGATATTAAGAACAAAAACTTAAATTCTAATAAATGTGTATTATATATTTGAATAAATGTATTGATATATTTAGGTGATTGCAAAAGTATTGTAATTTATTAATTTTATTTAAGGTGATATATTTATATTTGTTTATATATTAATTCAACAATTTCAAGCGTTAACCCATTTTTAGGAATTTATTTAAGATCTACTTTTGTTTGACATCTTTGTGTTCCTTTTATGGTAGCAATTTAATAGACATTTTTTTTTTTTTTTTGTATTATATTTATATTTAACTTTCATTTTATTTCTTGGAGTTTACGGCAAAAATGTCTGAAACAAAAATGCCAAAAATTCGTTTTTATGCTCAGAAAATAGACTCAATTGCCTTAAAGTCGTCTGGATAATAATTTGCTTAGCCATCTGCATAAATGCTGCCTATAGTTGACTTTGTGAAACATTCTTTGACTAAAGCCTGTAAAGGTCCTGGCCACAGGAGCTACTCGTAATTCAATTAAATTTACATGCATGTGCACAAACAGATGCTGCAAAGAGATATGGAGGGAGCACATAAGGGGGCGTGCTTGAGGAGCTGACCCATTTAATAAATTTTCCACGTGTCTGCTTGCCCGGGCAGCCAACAAGTCCATTGAAAAGGACAAAGCTGTGAGAGAGTCGGATTTCTTCATATGCTAATTAGTTGAGTTATCAAGTTGACGCCAGCTCCTGAATAGAACTCAATGCATACCTAATGAACGAGTCCTGCCACGCACTGCGTCCTGCATCCTGTCATCCGCTGCCAGCTCTCTTCTCTTCTCTTTTCTGTTCTCTGTGCCGTGTTAACTAATTAAATGTGATGTTTTATCCGGTCAGCTACTAAGTGAAACTGATCTGCAGCGTGCAGCGAAAATTGCGCCAACTAATGCCCCAACATATTTGGCCCGAACGTGGCTCGATAAGCTGGCCCACAAGGTAATTTCACTTGACCAAACCGGACTCGACTCGTCGTGTATTTTGTTAACTCAACAAGTTGAAATCTGTTCATGGCGTGTAAGCAATGAACATAAAACCAAATTAGTAGTGAAAAGTATAAAATAATCTCATAAAGTTGCACACATAAGGGACTAAGGTGAGGGGGGAAGGGGTGCTGTCAAGTTAAGCGAATGTCATCAGTGGAAACAAAGTCGCGTTGCTCGGTCATTTTCAGCAGGTGCAACAACTAGATAAACCAGCCCGAAAGCCACCCACACTCAAAAAAAAAAGAAGCAAATGGGAACGGGTGTAAATGACTGCTCGATACTCTTTAATAATTTGTTTACTTGTTCATGAAATAGTTTGTGCAATGTCCGACTGTTTGCAGACTTGAATCTTGGAATATGTACTTGTGACAATTCGAATCAGATAAATTGAGAGTGTATTGACTTATTTAAATGTACATTAATTTTGTCTATGTAAAGATCAAATCCATTACTCACATATTTGAAACACCCATAATCCATGTTTTGTGACATTTTGGCCACGATTTATCTACTAGATAGATTTTATATTTAAACAAGTGAGAAGGCTCTAGTCGGGGCCGCCCGACTAGGAGATACCCTGAACCCTGCGATCTGGTTCTATAAACATTTCAGCTCGTTTACACAT
>SCDY01001379.1:0-30294 GCA_004143825.1 Drosophila micromelanica
TAAACGAGCTGAAATGTTTATAGAACCAGATCGCAGGGTTCAGGGTATCTCCTAGTCGGGCGGCCCCGACTAGAGCCTTCTCACTTGTTTATACTAATTAAGGCAATAGCAATCGATTAAAAATAAAAATTCCAGATTGTAAATTTTGGAAAAAATTTTTTTTTTAAAGTATATAAGGGGGAACCACATGCTTTTTTGACCAACAAATTCAAAAAAATTTTATTTTTAAAAATGAATACATTTTGAATTTAGAATCAATATATATGACAAATCATGACCAAAATGCCATCAAACTTGAAAATAGGTTCAGTTTTGACAAAGTTATGGGCTTTTGAAATATGAGAGCTATGGATCTGAGAGCTTTACATGTAAAAATTTTAGTCAAAATTTAGGCAAGATTGTTCACAAAAAGTGTGACCGTCTCAGAATCAGGTTAAATGTTGTTTCTTCCACTATTAATTATTTGTTTTTGTTCTTTAACGTAATAAAACATTATTTAATTGTTTTGTCACGCACTCAACAAACAGGAGTTGAAACGAGTTCGTTGAGTAAAGCGCGACAAAGTTTTCCAATTGCAACGACAAAGAGATAAACAGCTACCACTTCCTATATGCACATCGGCCCACCGATCGCGGTCTCCTCCTCCCTTGCGTACCGCTTCCTTATTGGGGCAATATGAGGAAATCAGCATTTTGGCCAACTAACTCATTTGATGGCTACTGCTCGATATTTGGCCAATGAGAAGTGCGTTGGCAATCAACCGCTTGCCCACTTGCCCACTTCCCACTGGGTGTGCCACGCCCACCGCGATGCTATAAAACTGCGCATGGCTCGAGGCGAATGACAAGAAGAGGATGAAGAAGAAGAGCACGCACAAATCTTAAAGTGAGTATTTAACCAACGCGTACGCTAATTTTCGATCCAACGAAGTCCGCTTGCGGTGCCATCCGCCAGCATGTCGTAATTACTTCCTACTGCCCGACTGACTGCCCGGCACTATATCACCATATATATATATATATATATGTGTGTGTGTGTATGTATATGGAGGGCAGTTGAGACAACAAACACAAGCGAACAACTTTGGCAAAACCCAAGCTTGAAGGAAGCAGCTGCGCGTCGCGTCTTTCTAGCGATTTTCAATTACATCGCGCTGGCAATTTTTATTCAGACAAACCACACAGTAAATCCAAAAAAAAAAAAGAAGAAAATTTACAAAAAAAAAGGAGAGTACTCCAGTCGGGAGTGATCAACTGTCAGATGCCCTGTAGCATTTAGTTATCAAACAATTTATATAAAATTAAATTTTAACTAGACTTGGATCGCAAAAAAAAAAAAAATAAAATTGTAATAAAGAAATAAAAAATTGCTAAATTTTTAAGTGCGAATATCTTGTCTTATTTTAAATAAATTTTAATAAATTCTGAGCTGTAATTGTAGTAATCATTTACATACTCAAAAAAAAAAAAAAAAGTAAATATATAAATAATCAAGAATTACCAAATTGCCTTTGTTCTATTTTTCATAAATAATAAATTTAATAATTAAGAATTCAACAAATAACTTGTGAACTGTAATTTTAGTAATTATTTACATACTCAAAACAAAAATAATTTAAAGCGTAATAATAAAGAAAATGTGTCAAGTAAATAAAAAAAAAGTAAAAATCGTTTGTCTTATTTTAAATAAATAATGTATTATAATAAAGTATAAAACTATTAAATTCTAAACTGTAATTTTGGTAATAATTTTTGTTTTTGTTTTAATTTTTAAATATTGCAAATTTAAAAAACTATTCGATTTAGGGAACTTTATTTATTTTTGATTCGACATTCTTTCTGCCTCTGGCTCATAACAATTATACCCTTTTAGACATTTTTAATGGGTGCCGAACCCATGACAATCCGGTCAGCGAACGAGCGAGAGAGGACGCACAATAGAGAGGGTGAAAGAGGGAAAGAGAGAGAGAGAGAGAGAAAGAGAAGGGAAGGTGGAGCAATGTGGTGCGCATGTTTGGTTGCGTTGCGTGTCCGTTGGCATGTGTCCACGCGAAATTGATATCGAACATAATTCTAGCAGCAAGCCACACACACATACACACACACACACACACACACACACACACGCTGATCTAGAGCTGGCTCATAGAGTTGTTGCCACAAAAAGGAAATGGCTGAAAAATGCTAACAAGATTTGCGCGGTCGTTCGGTGGGTCGTTCGATTCGATCGCTTGGTGGTTGGTGGTTTCAACCTCTGCATCATGATGATAATGATGATGACAATAATGATGATGATGATGATGACAAGGCTGCAAGGTTACAAGTTTTTCCAGATCGTCGGCACAGAGCCCCACTGACTGCGGCCTCAAGTTGAAACATGAACAGACAATGCAACAAGCGACTTGCAACATGCAACAACAACAACAGCAACAACAACGATTCGAGGCACAAGCCATTAAACAGATCGTAAACACTTTAGCTTTATCTTTTTTTTTCGTTGTTGTAGCCTGTTTTTTTTTTTGTTGCAACTGCTGATAACGTGCCGCAGACAATTGAAATTGTTGTGCCGTCGTTATAGATTTCGTTCATGTTCAAATCAATTTGATGTTTAAATTTGCACAACAAGCTCAACAGACACCACAAAACCAACGTGTCGATAAATACGACTACGAGCAGAATTACGAGCAATTACCGCATGCCAACTTTGGTATTTCGGTATTTCGAACTACAGTTTGTAAGCCCATTTACAAGAGCTGAATTCTATTTAAGAGCAGTTCAAATAACCTTGACAACAAATGAAGTTAACTTACATTGAATTGGAGCAACAAAAAATGCTCAAATTTTAATTAGAACGCACTTATCATTTTATATTTAACGAGTTTGCATATAATAAAATTTCAATTAGAGCAAACTTTAATCAGTTTTGTTATATTTTATGAACAAAAATTTGGTTACTTTATGTTAAAAAACTTATAGATGAATAAAAATATTATTAAATTCAAATTAGAATAAACTTAAAAAAAACTTTGGAACAACGAGTTTATATATGTATATGTTAAATTGTATCAGAAAAAATTTTAAAAAACTTATAAATGAATTGGTTTAGGATATTTGCAACCAAAATTCGTTTGAAATGTAAAATTAGCCTTAACGAGCTTGCATATAATATTTAAGTTTGCTTAAAAAAATATAATTGGAATAAACTTAACTAACCTTTGAAACAAGGTTTTATATACTCTATGTAAGAAAAAAATATAGTTGCACAATGTTAAAAAACATAAAGATGGATAGAAATATTACTAAATTCCAATTAGAATAAACTTAAAATATCTGTGGAAGAACGAGTTTATAAATGTGCTTTTACATTTTATTTATTTATATTATTTACAAATTTTACACAGAAAAATGTAGTTGCTAAGTGCTTAAAAAAAATCATAGATGAATTGATTTAGGATATCTTCTTTCCACTCTTCTCGTGTTGATTTAAAAAAGAGACGAGTAGCATTCGAAATGTGGTGTTAAAAACTAGTCGAAGAGTAAGCCATAAAAGCGACAACTATCTTTGGAGCATGCTGAAATGATCTACTGCCTGTTCTAGGTGCAAAATGTTGCACCGAACAATCGATCTTCGCCGATAAGCAAAATGTTCTATTCGAACAAAAATAAACCCCAGCAACTGCTTTGTATGCTTCAGTCATAATTCTAGGGAACATGTTGTGCATATCAAATGAAATAAATGTGGATGTTGGTATATAATATATATATACATGATCGTATATCGATCTATGGCGCAGAGTCCAAAGTTGACCGGTAGATGAAAATTTGCATTTATCGATTGCCGTTAGAAACACTTGAAGCACAAATTGTAACAGAATTTATGTAATTAAGAGTGCTAGACTATTCAATATCCTGTATTAATGTAACAATACACATTCTTATAACCGCACAAATAATGTAATTTATTATTTAAGGGTTCACTAAGTCAATCAGCTAATTAATCAGTTTGGCAATCAATCAATCAGTCATAAAACAATCATCAATCAATGAGGTAATCAATCAATCATGTATTCAAACGAATTCATCAACTTATATTTAGTTTAACCGATTTTTCAGCATATATATATACAATTATCAATCAATCAATCGTCAATCAATCAGTCATTCAATCATCAATCAGGTATTGCGCTAATACTTATAAAATACAACGAATTTGTCAACTTCTGTTTCTTTCAACCAATTATATATATATATATATAATCCTCAATCAATCAATCATAAGCCAATCAATAAAAAAAAGATCAATTAATTAATCAGGTAATCATTCAATCAGACAGGGCAAACTGTATTGCATTAATACTTCTAATAAAACGAATTTAATAGATAGATATATACTATAAAAATATTAAATTATTACAGGGTATTACACAAAAAAGCCTATTTCCTACTGTCAGACATTCTGATTGAACGATCGCCGGGCTGTCTTACTTTGATATCCATAAATTGCTAAATTTTATATGGTTTTTTGACTTATCAAAGACAATTTCGAGTGCGTGCAAATGGATTTTATGCCTGAATATGCTTTGTGTTTTTTTTTTGTTTTTTTTTTGTGAATTTTGTTTGATACTCTTTCGCTTAGTTGGCTAATAGAAACATTTCGTTTGGCAGTTGTTGTGCCGGTTCGGCAACATTTTGACTAATTAACTGCAATGTTTAATGCGTTAGGCCAAAGTTGCAGTTGTTGTTGTTGTTGTTGTTGGCCAAGAGCAGAACGTGAGCGGGAACGGGTTTTAAGGCACTTGGCCAGTGGCCAATGCATTTCCTGGCCAGGGCGACGACAATCATAATCGCCCGTGACAAATGCTCAAGAAGATGCAGAAATCTATACAGATGCATAACCAGGATCGGTGGGACAAAAGGGGGCCAAAGGGGGGGGATTCTCTGTAAACGAACTGTTATTGAAAGGGTATTGGTATATGTCGCTTTGATAGCGCAACTGGTATTACTGGCATACCATATTCACGCATCTGGCCAACAACTACACAGAGACAAAATAAACAAAAAAAAACTGATTCACGGCTCGAACCTAGTTTTTGATACCAATAAAATCAGGCTTAAATTAAAGAAAACGAAATTAATTTTAGGTTTAAAATCTAAGTACTGCATTTGAGAAAAGTTGGGTTAAAAAGTTCTTGAATTAAGTTAAGAAAGTTTTACTATTTCTTTTAGTGCAGCTATTTTGCCTGCTGCTTATTAGGAACTCGCATCTGCCTCTGCTTCAGTCGCAGCCACTGCATTTGTCTCTCTGTCTCTGTCTGAACTGCAGCTGCAGCTCTTCCATAAGTCAAGACAAGTTCTGTCAGCCAAAGTTGGCCGCAAATGATTCAGCATTCAAAGCATTGGCATTCAAATGGCGCATGAATACCACTCACAGCGCACAACTCACCAAAATGCACACTCAATAAAGTTGTTTAATTTATACGCGAAATTGTCTCCACAAATTAGAAACTAAAACGAGCATCGGTATTAAATGATTTGCAGCAGCTGTCTGACAACAATATAAATTAGCTGAAACACCAAAGACGAAAGAAGTCAATTTACATTCGAACATTTCTATATATTAAATGAATTAATTATATAAATAAAATAAAAATGAATAAGAAAAACAAAAAGAGTGCATTTTATAGATATTGTAAACACAACTGTTGGTTAGGGTAATGGCTCGAACCTAGTCTTTGATATCAATGAAACCAGGCTTAAATTGTATAAAACAAAATTTATTTCTTTTTATAATTAGGTTGAAATCACCCGGTTTAAAATCTAAGGTTAGAATGGAAGATATAATACTGCATTTGTGCATTTGAGAAAAGCTGGGTTCAAAAGTTCTTAACTACAAAAATAATCCAATAAAATTCGCAAGTTCTTCAAAAACTTACTAAAACTAAACTAAAATATTTGTGTATATCAGAGGTTTTAATAATAAATAATAAGTAATACAAATAGAACCAATTTAAAACCATATTGGCAAAGAAACAACGTCTAAAAAAATATTTTTTTTATTTTTTATTTTTATATAACACTTCTTGTCTTTCGAAGTGCCTTTATCAGTTATTTGAAAATTTCCTGACATAACCAAATATTTCCGAATTAAAACCTCGAATGCTGCTTGTCAAAAACCAATTCATAGCTCAAATAAAATAAAATAAAAAATAAAATCAAAGAATTCAAAATTCATTAGCAGCAAATAACTTGAGCAAAGCTTTAAAGGAATATTATTAGAGAACTGGGTGGTTGACTGCTGGCACCTGTTCCCAGACCGCCCACCCGCCCACCTGCCCACGTTTGCCCAGCTGGCCAACTGTGGCAAATTGACTGCCAAGGGCGTTCAACAAAAATCAAATACAACAAATTGATTGTTTCAAGCAATTGATATGCATATCTAAAGCTGCTCAAGTTGTCTTGTCTTGTCACTTGACTCACTTCAATTACGGCCCAAAAGCGCAAAACCTCGCTAACAAAACAAAGCAAAGCAAAAAAAAAAAAAAAAAAAAAAAAAAAAAAAAAACCGTCGGCAAAACGGTACAAATAATATCGAAAAAAGATTTATTAAGTTCGCACATTCGAAAAGCACTTTAGGCTGACAATTAAAAAGCACTCGGCATCAAATTCAGACGCTGACGGCAACTGCAAAGGCAATGCAAGATTTGCCATTTTGCGTTGAAATAGTGAATGAATATATTCAACTTAATTTGAAGATACTCTCTAATAGCAAAGAAAAACGAAAAACCGTTTTGCAGTAAGTTCGTTGTACATATAAATTAATTTTAATAAATGTTCAGACATAACTAAATAAAAAAGCTACTTACCAAATTTTAACAGCAATTATCCATTTCAGTACGATAGGACTGTAAGAGAAAATCAGCCGAAAAAAAACATGGATTATTTTAACTTATCCAAATCAGGTAACTTAATGTTAACTTATACGTAAGCTATTGATTATATATGCACAATAATTTTATTTATTTGCATTTAAATTTCTATATACATTTTATGGCACTATCGATAAAGTTATCGATTAATTACGATTTCATTCTAAGCCTATCGATAAGTGTTATCGAATGTTACCAATATCGTAGACTGAAAAAACGTATAAAAAATTCCTGGATTTTTGCCCTACGATACAATATGATAACCATAATGCATGCATACATTGTTATCGATGTTAGGTTATCGGCTAATATGATTATGAATTAATAAGACAAGACAATCAGGTATATTAGTTGAATAGTGTTATGGAAGTAATGTTACATATAGCGCAGGGTATATGGTGTTTTTTAGCCTGCACATGTCAATTGTACACCCATATTTACAGGGTATAACAGAACCATAGGCGCCCCACATGTGTTTGAATAATGTGTGCACATGTCTGTTGTTTTATACGCCTGTGCAAAGTATTTGCGATGTTAGGTTGTTCGGGTTGCTCGATCTTTTATTATTGTTGTTGTTGTTGTTGTTGTTGCCTTCGGTTTTTGTCTGCGCCTTGATTACTTGTTCGCCTGCGCTCGTTTAATGGCGGCAACAAATTGTCTGCTTAATTGTGAGAAACCCAACAACAGCAACAAAATCAACTGAAATTTAATCCGAAACTGAATCTCAATCGCATTCATTGTATCTGTATCTGCTAAATGTATCTGTACCTGACTCTGCTCAAGTGCAGTTCTCAATTGAAACAAAAGAGCAAAGAATATGGTAAATTTTTAATACCGAGTATTAAAAAGTCAAATACTCTAGGATCCCTTTTAAATAGGTTTGTTTTAAAATAGCATAAACGCTTATTAATTACAACTAAAAATATACTTAAGAACCAAATAATTTTATAAAAAAAAAATACAAATTTGTTTACTGTTAAAAAATGGAAAAAGTAAAAAAAAAATTATAAAAAACCTTAATTAAGAGATTACAAACTCCTTTTTTTTAATAAATTTTAAATAAATAAATAAAAATTATCTTCCGTCTAATTTGTTAAGAAATAATTATTAATATTGGGTAGCTTATACCATGAGTTCAACAGGAAATTGTAAATCTAAGTCCACTGAACTTTATAAATGATAAATAAACCGAGATTCGAGTAATTTACTAACTTACCTAAAAAAATATTTTTTTAAGAAAAATTTAGGAAATGTAACAAAAATTTTTTCAAAAAGATTTTTCTAGGTATGGATATATCGTATATCGTATTATTGTGTAATAATCGATATATGTTTAGATTATTGACCTTTATTGACCGATATTTTCTATGGTTGCTTAAAGACATTATTTTAATTTATTTACTATTAATCAAAAGAATTGTCATAAACATAGCTCATATATATGTATTTATGTCTAGTAGTTGTCTTTAATACCACATTTTACATTCTTTAAGATAGCGAAAATACCCAATTAATACTCTGTGTTGGAAAAATAAAATATAAAATGCGCAGGCAGCTGCTTTTGTTATACGTACTCGCATTATCATTATATGGCATGGTATTATTATTATTATTATTTGTTTATTGTGTTTAATGTGTTTTGCATTAAACATTCATTAAAGCGTATTTTGGATTTGTGTGTGGGGGGGATTTGTTCGCTTTTGTTAAACGCTTCTCCAAATTGCGAAATTGTCGAGCGTTTAATTAAATCGCGATTAAAAACTTGAATTGAATTGAATGCTATTCAAATCGCACTCGTGAATACAATCACAATGCACTCGCGAATTTGGTTCTCGACATGGTTCAAACGGTTAAAAGAAAGTGGCAATCAGACTTAGAGTTAGATATTGATATAGATATAGATATAGATACAGTTGCAGCAGCAGCAACAGTTGTTGCTGTTACTGCTGCAGCAGCGGCAACAATCAGATCATCGCCACATCAGCCAATTGTCAACAAGAACAATTTTGGCCACAAAATGTTGCACAAATTAAAATTGAGCACAATAATCAGCGCGACATGTTGTGGCTGCTGCTGCTGATGTTGCCTGACACGAAATTTGCCCAACTGCCAGCAACAACAACAAGCAGCAACAAGCAGCAACAAGCAGCAACCGCTGCACATGGCCTGAGCAAATGACTTTATTATAGGTTTTTAAATTTATAAACGCAACATTTACCAAGCTAAACACTCCAAAAACTTCCAGCTGGCCTGCTGCAACAGCAACAGCAACAACAACAACAGCAACAGCAGCAGTAGCAGCAACAATTACGAAATGTTTTGCGTAGCCCACAATTGCTGCCAGATGTGGTGTGTGCGAGTGTGTGTTAAGCAAAGGATTAAAAATTACATTTATTTTCAACATTACTATAAAAATAACAAGTAAGATGTTTAAATTAAATTAAATTAATTAGAAATTTGTTCTCTTTTAACTATTTTAAATATTCTAAGAATTTTATTTGTGAATTTTGTATTATACATTATACTAAATTATGAGCAATGAGAAATTATGATAATAGTAAAGAAATAATTTCTCAATTAATAATTATAATATAATTAATCAATATAATAATAATTAATTCATAATTACAAAAATTCTGAAAGTGTGTGTTAAGCAAAGGATTAAAAATTACATTTATTTTCAACATTACTATAAAAACAACAAGTAAGATGTTTAAGTTAAATTAAATTATTTAGAAATTTGTTCTCTTTTAACTATTTTAAATATTCTAAGAATTCTATTTGTGAATTTTTTATTATACATTATACTAAATTATGAACAATGAGAAATGATGATAATATTAAAGAAATAATTTCTCAATTAATAATTATTTAATAATTACAAAAATAATTTATTTTAATAATTTTCGAATATTAACTTTATTAAATAGTATAGTTTCGCTTAATGGCAAATAAAGTTGTGAATCAACTTTGATTCACAAAACACACTCAAACACTCAAGGGTCATTTGAATGCATTCACAGACAGCTCGATGTTAGTTTTTATAAGCCAATTGTTGAGATCATTGGAGGCGCGTTTTCCGATTCAAATCGTGTCCATTATCGGCTCAACTGTTCTATTGAACAAAACAGCGTTTAGAGCTCATCGGTTTACGGCCCACTTCAATAAACGATGCCACCCAAGGAGGGGGCACTAATCTGGGCCATATTGAATCCTTGGGCGTGAAAAAAAAAACAAACAAACCTACGCAGAACAATTCGGAACTTGGGCGTGGGCTTCCGTTATTTGTATAAATTTCTTTGATTTCCTTCACGTTCTTTAGAATCTTTTCAATTGATCGGAAGCTAAGGCTAAGCTCGTGCGGCATGCACATAATTTGTAGTTTTAACTCGGCTATACAAAAATAATAAAAAATAAGAAAAAAAAATGGAATACAGGGTGTGGGCTCGGCAACTGCCTGAGAACGAAGCGGACCGGGAAGACATAAAGAAGAAGAATACCCATAATCTGTGTTTGAAAGTTCGGAAGTCAAATGAGTTTTGCCACTTGTTGTTATTTTGTTTTCTTTTACGAGTTGTCGTTTCCCTTTTTTACTCTCTGAACTTGGAACCTGTAGATATGTCATCAATTCACATAAGAGTTCATAATTTTATCGGAAATAATAAAACGTCATAAAATGTTTTGATGACTACTTACAACTGGTTTGCTTTGGCTACAATCGCTTGGCTTAGCTGCTTTTAGTTTTTTGTATTATTTTTTTTTTTTAGATGTATATATAAATTTTTTTTTGTGGGTTCTAATTTTTTGTCGGCTGCTGCTTCCGCCTTATTCCACTGTGGTTTACCACATTTGCGGTTATTCACACAAAATTACAGAGCAGCTAAAATGTTATACACGTGACCAAAGTTAAAATACTCTGTACATCTTTGTCAAATAAAAATTGCCCTAGCTTTCTTTAAGTTTAATAAATTTATAAAACTTTTAACTGGGCAACTCGCAATTAAATAAATGTTAAATATGAATATTTACATTGAATAAATTGTATAAATGTTTTTATTTAATTCTATTTTATTTAGTTGTTAAATAAATGCTGAAAAAGTTGTCGAAACTTTTTTTACATTTGTTCAAAGCTCACAAGAATTCTGGTTGACTCAATGCAAAAGTGAGTGTATTCAAGGCATTTTAAAGTTTTTAAAGTTCCTAACGCTGAGCGCATTAACTTTATATCACACTTGTTGCCCAAGTGCGCGTTTTATGCTGCCCGCCCCCTCGCCCCCTTGCCCCATCTTACTCTCTGCGTTTCTTTGCTCAGGCCCCACGTAAATTTATGCGAAATTCTCGTGCTTCTCATGGCTGATGGCAATTGTTGCTGTTGCAGCCGCATATTAATAAAAGCAAAAAAAACCCATGCACAAATGGGCAGTTAGTTCATCGTCTGCTGCGATAGTTGATGCTTTATTAGAGCTTTGCGTGCCAGGGCTGAAACTCTGCCCATTTGGGTGAGGGTCACTGGGGGAAGGCTCCGCCCTCGCCCTCGCCCTCGAATGCCTTTTAGCTTGGCCAAGGAGGCGGTAATATGTTATTTAAACGCACATTACATTTTTCTAGTTTTTAATTTGTCCTCAAACAATATAGATAGAACAGCAATAATACTTGATTGCTGTACGTGCAATATTCTCAGCTTTTTGCAATTTATTTAAATACCATTCAAGTATTTCTTAAATGTGAACTATAATTTAAAATTTATAACAATTTTTTTTTTTGTAACGAAATGTGTAACGCAAAGAAACCGTAGATTCTGTGTTTAGGCTACTTTAGAAGTGATTCTGGAAAGGTCAAATTTTTTGCTAAAAATTAAAAAAAAAAAAATCTTGAACCTGGTCTTAAAAGTATAACTTTCATAAAAAGGAACCGATTGTATATATATTTTTTGTATCATTTTTCAAAAACAAATCCTAATTATTTTTAAAAGCATAAATTTTTTACACATTTAAAATCGGCTTATTTTATTTATATATTTCTGCCCAAATCTAAACATGCTCGACTTCACTTTGTTAAAAATAAACTGATTTTTATAATTTTTCAACATGGTTTAAAGTTTAAATGCTGCATTTAAATATAATTTGTACATAAAATAAAAAATTTTATTTCTGAGGCATAATTTCATAAAAATTTTAAGAAATTTTAGTCGTGCACATTTTTTATTTGTCTGCAAGGGTATTAAGAGTTCGGCACAAAATTTTCTAACTCGTTTTTAAAAAAAATAAAAATAAAAAATTTGCTTCAACTTTCAGTTATACAAAAAATGTTGGCATAAAAAAATGAAAAACCCGAAGGCGTTTGCCCCGATTAGTTTCGAAAGCAAAGTTCAAAATTTGTGCCGCCGTCGCGATTGTTCGATTCCCGAGCACTTTCCCGCACAGTTCGAGTTCGAGCCCTGATGAATATGTCCTGTTAGGCTGGACGGCAATGCTGACCCTAACACTGCCCGTATCAGCGGCTTTATTGATGGGTTTGGTGGGCTTTTTTGCGGGCGCCCTAATGCAACAGGATGCCTCCTATCGGAATCTACAATCGACCATGGAGACCGATCCATATATATTTCAGAGGCGCCAGCAAATCTACGATGCGGTAATAGTCGCAAAAACAAAAACCTGATCAAAAGATCATCGCACTAATCAGTTGGATTCGATCTAGTTGAGACTGGTGGGGCAAACGCGTTCAGCATCAGAGCGCATCCAATTGCAGGACAGCGGCAATCAGACGGATCCTGGCAGCCATTCATTGCGGCACAGATCTCATCAGCGGGCACACTTGGACGAGGAGGAGGACTCCATATTCTCCAACTATGTGAAATGGTTTCAGGTCAACATGCACATTGTGGTAAGTTTCGAGTCAAATATCAACACCTAGATAACTGTCATTTTTCCATTTACTATCAAATATTAAGAAAATAATCTCAACTTAAAATGTATTTAATTAAACTAAATTTAATTTGCAAACTCATATTTCTGTTACATTAAGCGCAAAAATATATTTAGGTGAAACTTTAGTTAAATCGATTTAGCTTAAATTGATTTATTCAAAGTTGATGGAGTTAAAATGTAAAAAACTTTTTTTAAAAAAGAATATACTTTGTACCGTTTTGTTCTTTTAATTTAAAGAGCATCTCGGTCTTAAATATTCTTAGAAACTCTTAAACCAAGTACAAAATACTCTAAAAAGAGCTTAGATTTGACTAAATAAATTAATATATTTGGATTCTATATATTAAATAATTTTGTTTAATGAATAATTAACTTATTTTCACAAATACAAATATCATAAATATTTACGACTATAGTAACCTAATTCAATTAATCTTAAGATGTGTACTTTCAGACGCCAAAATAGGTAATTCTATCAAATTTCGTAGGCGTAGCTGTAATGGGAACTCGGTTCCAATAGGTCAATCTATGATGGGGAGAATATTATTTTCGTTCAATGACTTTCTGTCTGTCCGTTTATCTGTGTGAATTAACGTAAACTGTTTTAGATACGTCCATTGGGGCGTGGCAAATCGGCCAAACCCATATATCTCGCTAAACTTTAAAAATAGGGCAACAAAATTTTAAGAAAATCCATATAACCTATAATTTCAAAGCTAAAGACACCAAGTTTGTCAGACAGAAATCTCTTAAGAAAATCAATAAATTACAGTAATGAAAATTTTTGCAAAGTAGAAATTATAATTAAGATTGTTTTCAATATTGTTTTAAGCTGTGTTATCGCTATCGGTTATCGATTACACCCGAAATATTTTAATGACATTGCAACTGGCATTTTAGACCATGTTCTTTACGTTCTCACTGGGAAATGATCCGCTGCCCGAGCCGGAGCCCATCCACGTGGCCACACTGATGAAGTACGGCTTTCCAGGACTGGACGATATACACGTTTATCGAAATTTTGTGCTGTCTTACGACAGACGTAACCGCATCGCGCACTGGGTCTGCGAGCATCTGGAGAGCGAATGTTTGAACAACGAGGAGGCGTCGATTGTTCAGAAGCCAATCGAATTTTTGGAGGACTCAAGCATACCGCTCATATTCCGGGCCAGTCAGCTCGATTATCGGAACTCCGATTGGGTGGCCGGACATATGGCATCGCCGCACAACTATCGCTGCGATCCCCTCAAATATGTGGAGACCTACATCCTGCCCAATATAGCGCCGCTGAGTCGTGGCCTCAAAACAAAGGTCTGGACACGACTGGAGGCGTATACCAGGGAGCTGGCGATTAAATGCGGCTCGGTTTATGTGTACACGGGTCCGTTGTTTATACCGCAACGGATCACGTTCCGGAATTGGGCGATACGACATCAGGTGATCGGCATGAATACGGTGGCGGTGCCGACGCATTTCTTTAAGGTGATCATTGCCGAGTGCAAGGGCAACGAGGATCTGCCCTATATGGAGGGGTATGTGGTGCCGAATGCCGAGGTCGATGACAATCTCGAGTTGAGCTGCTTCATCGCCGATATTCGGGACATCGAACACTTTGCCGGACTGAAGTTCTACGACGGAGTCCGACGTCCGCAGCTCCATCATAATATCCAAACCATCGACTCCTCCCTATAAACCGATCAGAGTAATGTAGATTTATACGCGTGGTGGTTAACGAGATTACGTTATTTAGGATTAGAATAAATTAATCAGATGTTACAACAACAAAACAGATTGAGAGATTATCTAAATAAACATAATATAATTTAAAGAAATGCAAGAAAGTTAATTTAATGAGCCCAACTTTTTGTTTTTATTTTTTCTTTTTGATTGCAACTTTTAAACAACTGTTTAAAGAGCTGAATTTAATTTAATGTAATATTGATAAATGTAAATATGTTCAAATAAAGCCTAAATTTTTAGTTGCATTTTTTTTATTTCTCAACATTACTGATTAAAGAATTGAATTTAATTTTATTTAATATCTTTTACTGCTATAGGTAAAGTCATGTTTAATTTTTGTAGTTCTGATTGCAGCTGTTGAAAAATTTCTGTTTAATGTTTTTAATTCGACAAATGCTCATTAAAAATGATGAAAATTCCATTAAATTTTGTGATTTAATTGTTTTTTAAGTATTTCTCAACATTTCTGTTTTGAAGAATTGCATTTAATTTGTTCATATTGAATATGAATTTCACTTCCTTTACTTAAACTATAACTTTATCAAGTTCACAATTTGAATCTTTTGCTGTTTGTTTTTAATTTGCATCATTTAAAGTTCGTTTCTTGTTTTGTGTCTTTAGTTTCTTGAGAAGCATCTGTCAGATTTCCGTTCGCAACTTATCGTTCAGGATCTAACTACGTAACTTGCCCGAAAGCCCCTCGTTTTTTTCTCTCTCTCTCTCTTTCGCACTAGCTAAAAATCTTTGCATGTTTAATTTTCATTATAATTCAAGTTTGTTTTGTTTTTTTTTTTTCGTTTTCGTTGTTGTTGCGCTCATGTAATTAAAGTATCATTCACACCGTGTGTTCGCACAAAACTAACGGCATTTTGCTAAAATAATAACACAGAATAGCAAGTGCGAGCGAGAGAGCAAACGGGAATGAAAGCGCAATAGGCAGCAATAACAAAGCACAAAAAAAAACCCCAACAAAAAAACAAACTGACAAAAAAAGAGAAAAATTTGTCGTTCGTTGCTTCCGCCGTGCGACAGAACCCAACAAAAAGGCGGCCGCTTCAATGACTCAACCTCAGATTGTCTGCCGCCCCGCCTCGCCCCCTTTATGAAAAGAGCACTCTATGCGCAGCTCGCTGCCCCGCCCCTCCTTCGCCCCGTTTGCTCATATCAGCCCTGGCCTGTCCACGCTTGACAATTCTTTTAGTCTTTGACCTTTTTGGGGGCATAATTGTGTGTGCGTGTGTGCGTGTGTGCGTGTGTGTATGTGTGTGTGTGTGTGTGTATACCTGTTGGAGTTTTGTCGTGCTGGACAATTAACATGAACTTTTAGCTTTGCTTAATTACTTCAAGTCGTCGTCGTCGTCTCAGGTCGAAAAAAAAAACGCTCCAACTTGAGGTTAATTACATTTTGAAGAGCAACAACAAGCACAGCAAATTGAAATGTTGTTGCTGTGGCAGCAACAGTGGCTGCAGTTAGTTAATGGCACAGCCATCAAGCGGCCAAAGCAAACAGCCCGTGTGACAATTATGTAAATGGACGAACGCACTTCAGAGTTCGAGTAGTGTGTGCGTGTGTGTGTGTGTGTGTGTGTGTGTGTATGCGTGTGTGTGTTGTGTGTGAAAAATAAGTGAATTTTGTGTTTGCTGAAGGTCACAGACAGACAATGGGACAGCGAGTTACCGTTAAATGCCAGTTTTGGGGGTCAATTGCAGCTAGTTTGTGTCTTAAGTCATTTGTTTTGGCTAAATGAAGCTGTTAGCACAAAAGCTGCAAGAAGAAGAAGAAGCAAGCCAAGGAAGCAGCAAGAGGTAAACTTTATTCTAAAAAAAGACAAAACACCTTTAATGTATGTGTGTGTAATAAGACAATGTATAAGAGCAACGAGGAAACAAAAAAGTTAGATATTAATTAAAATATATATAATATAATAGATAAAGTTGAAAGCCAAATAAATAATGCCATTAGAAAAACTGAGCCTATTTAAAACAAAACTCAACTAATGCGGAAATAGAATTCAATAAATTAAATTAAATAAACAGTAAAAAGTTAGCGATTGAATTACAAAAATTATTCATCAGATTTAAAAAAAAAATTGTTTTGAAATATAACAGATTATTTTAAAAAAATTTAAAATTTGTTGGGGTTTTTTCACAAAAAATACTTATTATTCCTTTCACAACTTTCAATTATTATTAAAATTAGAAAGCAATAAAAAAATACAAAAAGAAAAAAACTAAAGAGTAAAAACAAAATATATTTATAAGTTTGAGATACTTTCCACAAGATAAAAACAAAAAGATTTCCATTATTGAATTTAAGTAAAACAATAGATATATTAATATGAGCTAACAATGGAAAAATTGATAGAACCGAAGTCTAATAAATAAAATCAACAAATAAAATGAAAGAGAAGTAAATCAAATAAATGCAAAGCTTTAATGAGGGAAGAAGAAAAAGAAATATATAATAAAATAATATAATAAATAATCAAAAATGAGACAATGATAAGGAAGGACTTTCGTTTAGGCCAACAAGCCAAGGTTCCCATAGTGTCGGCTACCGTTAGAAAGCAGTTTAAATGTGAAGTTCGTGTGTTGAGTCATCATCAATAATGCATGTGGCAAGTGGCAAGTGAAGAGGTGGAGGGGGGGAGGGGTTCATCTACACCGATATCTAAATGCGTCTCGCTACACGCTCGACTCGAATGCAAATGAATTAAATTTACACATCTGCAGCGGCTCATTAGCCGAAAAACGCAACTAACAAATAAATAAAAAAAAAAATAAAAAAAAAACAGCCGTTAGAAACAAAGCGTCGATCATTTGGAGTTTTTTTCTTGTATTTTTTTATTTATTTATTAGTATTAGTTTAGCTTCTATTTGATCAGTCCGCTGCCTTGTCCTGTTATCGCATATTTAAAGCGACAGCATTTAAAAGCGCATCTATCTTCGCCGCAGTGTGCCGCAACTTATTGCCGCACGAGTTTGCTACCGAAAATTGAAATCATTTTTTTTGTTTTTTTAATTTATTTTATTTTTGTTGTTTCTCAGCTGGAGTCAGGTTGGAGGAACAGCGCAAAGTATGCATAAATATTTACATTAATTTTCAATTAAGTTAATTTGCATTACATTTAAGCCACTAACACACGACACCCTAGACTCGAATGTACCGTAAGGCAGCAGGCCAACAGCAATTTAAAATTAAAACGAACGCACAATAGAGAACACAAGCCGACTTTCATATACCCTAAACTCATTATATATTTTGGCTAATTAAAGTGACCATAGAATAGAGTTAAAAATTCTGATAAAATATTTACAAAAAAAAAATTAAATTAAATTAAAGAAAAATAGTTCAAATCACGTTCTGTTATATTTATGCATAAAAGTGAATATGGAGGACGGCTGATCATGAAAAAAATAGATTAAAGTGACGAATTTATTTAATGCAACATCTTAACACAAAATAAAGCTATATCCATGAACGTTAAAAAAATATATATATTATGGGGCCAATATATTGCTGAAGCTATAAAAGTAAATATAAATGATAATATATATAAAAAATTAAATAAATAATTATTTAAAAGTATTGAAATTTTGAGTTATTAATAAGAATAAGAGTAAAGTCTAAAACATACTCAAAACAAAAACATTTTCAGTTAAATTTTGAGAGTGCACAAAATGAATGAGGTAGCAAATATGGCCGAACATAGAATGGCGTTGTTAAAATCAATACAATTTATCGACACGTATCTAGGATATTAAATAGGAGAAAATGAAACTGCAGCTGCTGTGCGATTCAAAGCTAATGCTAAACTGCAGCAAATAACAACAGCAACAACAACAACAACACATCATCAACAACGGCAATTAATCAACGAAATGAGTTTTATGCATTTTAAATGGTCGCCTGCTCGAGATAGAAGCTCGAGATGAAGCTGAAGCTGAAGCTGAAGCTACCATCGAAACTGGCGACCGTTAGCTGTCGCAAACGCCGCTGGCCACACTTGGCCAGTCAATCAACATGTATGCTAAGCCAAAGCTCTTAAAGCCCGAAGACTCCTCCTGAAGACTCCGCTCTTGACTGCGAAGACTGCCAGGCAGAAGAATCGCCTGGCGTTCCGGGCGTATGCAATTTTCAAATCAAATTCGCTTTCATGCCATTTGGCCACACAACAATAAAAAAAACAGAAGAAAAACACAAATTGTTCAACTGCTTGACTAGACGATACCCTGTTCAAATATTCATATTTTTTAAATGATTGTCTTCACTCAAAAAATATTTTGTTAAAAAAAAATTCCATTAAACAAACTGAAAGAAACTCAGTCCAAGAAACTTTTTAAAAGTTTTTTAAAATCTATAAGAATTAAATGGACCAAATATTCAAAACTTTTAAATTCTTGTCAACAAAATAATTATTCTATACACACAAAAAGAAAAAACATTTTGTTAAACTCAGTAGAAGAAGCGTTTTTTAAATTTACAAAATTCCTGATTATAACAATACATTTATTAAAAATTTAATTTTTCATATATAGTTCAAAGTGTTATTTATTCAATATAAAATCAACAATAATTTCAGCTTAATTTTGGAACCGAAAAATGTTTGAAGTTTTAGATTATTTATTTGCTTATTCTTTATTATTTATTTTTTATTATTACTTATTTATTTGTGTAGTTTATTTATGGAGTTTTTGTTCAGTGTTGATCTTGGCACATTTATAGGGTATTTAAAAGCAAATTTCTTTGCGCACGGCTGCCGCACATAAATTTAATAAAAGGCTACGCGTTGCGCTCGGGACACACGGACAGAATTAGCCAACTGCTTATCGTGCCCAGTTGTGGGGGTGGGGGAGTGGGGAGGCATACGAGGAGAGGAGAGAAGTGCATAAAAAAAACATACACAGATGCACTTAATGTGCGCCCACCTCTTGTCAGCTGCATGCTGCCCCTGCCCCTGCCCCCCGTCTCCCCGCTTGTCCGCATCAATGCCAAAACCGACTAATGGGGTGTGGCATTTGCGAGTGCAAATAAATTAAAGAGCGCGAAAAACATACACAAAAATTCACAAAAACAAAAAAAATTACAAGCGAGCCAGAGAGGGGTTAGAGAGGGGAGGAAAAGGGGAGAGAGTGGGCACAGAGGGGAGGTGGAGTTAGGTGGGTTGGAGGCATTTTGATTGCATTTCATTTTGGGTTTGTTTGCTTTGCAAATTGCGGCAGAATTACAGAGAAGAAGGCTAAGATTGCGAAGGAAAATGAAGATGGGACTGGGGCTGGGGCTGAAGATGAGGATGATAAAGGGGATGAGGAAGAGAAGAGAAGGCTGAGGTGGAAGATGAGCTTGAAGTAGCCCCAAAGGATGAGGATGAGGCTGCGCTTGAAGTTGAAGTCGAGTAGAGAGAATGAGACGAAGGCTGAAGTTTGGACAGAAAGGCGCATATATTGAAAACAGAAATAAAACGCAAGTTGAGGCGAAGATGAAAAACATTAAACGTTAAAACATGTGCAACTAATGTCAATTTAAATATAAAATAGATATTCAACTTTTTATAAAAATAAAAAAATTCCTATATAAGAAAAATATATTCAGCTAATGTCAATTAAAATTCAAAAATAAAATATTTTCTATATAAGAAAAATATATTCAGATAATGTCAATTATCTGTTTCTATCTATATTTAACAAAGTTCTTATTTTTACATAATTCTCAGTATTTTTTTTATTTTTGGCTGAGTGTAAAAATTGCTAAAGAAGAAGAAGAAATTGCAAAAGGCAGAAATGGAAGCCCAAAGTTGAGGATGGAGATGGGGGCAAAGAGGCTGAAGCTAAAGCTAAGGCTCAGAATAAAGATGGCAAAAGATGCAGCCAGAGGGGACGAGAGAGAGAGAGAGGAGCCAACAGATTTGGGCAGAGGTTCGAGCCGTGGCTGGTGAGGTTTTGTGGCTTATGATTTCTTATCTGTGCAGCTGCCTGCACACACCAAGTGTGTGTGTGTGTGCGTGTGTGTCATTCTTTGAGCAAATAATGGCAACAATTACCAGAAGGCAGAGGCCAAAGTCAAAGTCAAAGCCAAAGCCAAAGCTAAAGCCAACGCCAACTGATTCCATTCGATGATTATGCAATTTAGCAGCTTGTAAGTGATTGTTTGTGGGGCGTTCTGTACGCAACAAAAAAGAGGAAGAACAACAAATTAAACGAAGTAAGCCCCGGTGCAAGGTGCAACCTGGCGGCAGCTGTGCCCGGCCAACAAATTTCCGAATTCTGTTGCACATTTCATTTAGCCCGGCATTTAGGCAATTTTCAATTTTGTTTTTTTCTCCTTTTTTCTGCGATATTTTTTGGCTTTGCTGCGCTGATTGTTACAATTTTTGTGCAGCAGTTGCATCTTTTAGTTGTTTTTTTTTTTTACAGGCAACTGCAAATTAAAAGACATGCAATGCACTAAGGAAATGCCCTGACTATGCGACTAAGAATTGCCCTTTACTCAGCAACAGCGGGTTAAAAACAAAACTGTTTGTAAAATAAATAAATTTAAAATTTAAGTAATTTTTTAAGTTTTTCTCGATAATTGATACTCTATTTGTAAAAAAAAAAAAAAAACAAAATACTAATAAAATAATTATAGTTTATACATTCTTATGAAATAAATTATTGAAACTATTTCAAAGAATTAGGCGCATAAATATTATAAATATAAATAATTAATACAATTTTTAAATAAACAAATGCAAAATAGAAAAATAAAAATTTGTTAATATACATGAAAATGATTGAGAACTCAAACTAGTTATTTTTTGAATAAAAAATGTATAATAAAAGACAAAACAAATACAAGTTAATAAAAACAAGAAAAAAATAATAGCTGCACATCAAATATTATGTGCACTGAAAAAAACAATGAATGAACAATGAACTGACAAGCTTAGTGGACAAATGTGAGTTGCTGCAGTTTTAGGGTGTTTGCGCCTGAGCAGAAATGATGAGCTGATGCACTCAAGCGCTGGTCAAATGAAATAATCGTAATTTTTTATAACAGCTGCCGGCAAAGAGACAGCCAAACAGCAACAACAGCAGCAACAGCGACAATAACAAGACGAAAGCAACAAATGAAGTCATGTTCAAGGTCAGGCAACGAAAAATGTTGAAAGAAATTCATCGAACCGAAAGAGAGAAAAAATACAAAATATAAAAAAAACTTTCGACAGCCATTTCAACAAATTTGTGACAACGCCCAAAATGCGACGACGGTCAAAAAACCAACAAACGAACAAGCAACAATCGACGATCGACGATGACGATTGCAATTGTGGCCCGATACAAAATACAAAATACCCCCAGAACCATTCCCGTTGCCATTTCCCGTTGCCCACAGACTACAGTGACCGCAAATTAATATCGCACACTTTGCCGCAAAAGTTCGAGTCTGGAACACGCCCTGCGGTTGTCACACTTGCGGTTAAACAACAGCCAGGACGAGAATCGAACCTCGTTACCCCGCAGAGCGGTTCGGACTGTGAAACACATTTTAAGCTGTGACAAGACAAAACACATCTCAGCATGTCTGATCAACTGTGCAATACTCTGTTAACTGTAATCGAATATAAATGTAAAAGTTGGAAAAAAAATTTTTTATATAAAAATGTTTGTCGGCAATTTACAGACGTATTAAATTAAGAAAACTTATTAAATTAGTATAGAATATATTAAAGGTCTAAAATATAATGAGCATATAGACAGATAAAAGGGGGTATTCTGAACCTTGTTTGCTGCCTCAACAACATATACAAAAGATCAATAAATAAAACAATAACAATAAAAAATAAAAAAATAAATAAACTTTTTCTCATGAAATTGGTTTTGGTCCACAATAAAAACTCATATCTGAGTTTAGTTCATGAACATTTCTGAGGTTCGGTTCACGGTTCAAGCCAATTTCCACATTTAATGCTGGGCCTATGAAATTTAAAAAAAATATATATATATATAAACTTATCTTTTAATAAAATTGAATTCGGTTCGGTTTACAACAAAAACTCATATCTGACATAGACACATTTAGTTAATGAACATTTCCTAAGTTCGGCTCACGGTTCAAACCAACATCCAAATTTAAAGCAGAGAATATGAAATAAAAATATGAACAAAAACATTTCTTTTCATGAAATTGATTTTGGTTTGTTTTAAAGAGAGCTTTAAAAAGAGCTCATATCCGACATATTTATTGAATTCACGAACATTTCTCAGATTCGGTTCACGGTTCAAACCAATTAATACTTATCCCAACTTAATACTGGGATTATAAAATTGGTTTCTGATCGGTTCACAATTGGAATCAATATTTGAGTAAATTAGTTTCGATTCGGTTCACATTTGGAACCAATCACTTATTCAATATACTCTTTTGTCACTCAGTGAACAGAGTATAAAAAGGCCGAATAAAACACAGCGGGACTGGCCACAGCTATACTATAGAGGGGTCTACCAAATGGGGGGGTGCTTGACGTATGGGTGAAGAGGTAAGGGGAGGGGCAGGGGGGGGAGCTGCTGTTTTGACTGTTCATTAATCATATGACAAACGTTTTTCTTTGTTCGCTTCGCACAGCTTTATGAAATTTATGCGATTTTAAACAACGGTCTGCAGCCAAAAGGCTCCCTCTCTCTTTTTCTCTCTGTCTGTCTCTCTTTAAGGCCAGCAAAAACAAAAATTTCGGTGTCAGATTCGAGGTTTGTCCAGATTCCTGTTGCATTGGGCGGACTGCATTAAGCTCGTTTTTTATAAGCGGATGGGGAAAAGGGGAAGAAAGGGAGGGGGAAGCAAACTGTCCACTGATTCATTAAGCTCGAAACTTCCAGAAAAAAAAACCCAAAATAAATGCACACAAAAGCAAAGAACCAAAAAAGGGCAGCCAAGTTAATGCGTGAAAGCAATTAAAAGCTTTTTGGCATGATTCAAGCGAACGAGTTGAAAAAGCTGCCAACTTGTGGCAAATACAAGAGTGCGTCAAGTGGCGCCACAAAGAACTTGATCAGAATCACTAGCCGAGTCGATTAAGCCATATCCATCTGTCTGTCCGTCTGCCTGTCTGTCTGTCTGTCTGTATGAATGCGTCAAATTCAGAGACTACAAATCCACGAACAAAAAGACCATCCTCATCAAAATCGGTTGAGTTTTACCAAAGTTACGACTGTGGAAAGTTGAGACCTATTCTTATATGGGAACACTAGGGAACACTATATTCGACAATTTTTTACATGAATTTCGACCAAAAATTTTATTTTTAAACTGAAATGTAGAATTCATCTAGATACCGAACCATGAACAAAGTGACCATCCCCATCGAAATCGGTTGAGATTTGGCAAAGTTACGACTGGGTAAAGTTGAGACCTATCCCTATATGGGAACACTAAGGCGTATATTCGAAAATTTTTGACATGAATTTCGACCAAAAATTTTATTTTTAAACTGAAATGTAGAATTTATTTAGATACCGAACCATGAACAAAAAGACCAACCTTTTGAAAATCGGTTGAGTTTTGGCAAAGTTACGACTCGGGGAAGTTGAGACCTATCCTTATATGGGAACACTAGGGAACACTATATTCGAAAATTTTTGACATGAATTTCGACCAAAAATTTTATTTTTAAACTGAAATGTAGAATTCATCTAGATACCGAACCATGAACAAAAAGACCAAACTTTTGAAAATCGGTTGAATTTTGGCAAAGTTACGACTGGGTAAAGTTGAGACCTATCCTTATATAGGAACACTAGGGCGTATATTCGAAAATTTTTGACATGAATTTCAACCAAAAATTTTATTTTTGAACTTTAAATGCACAACATGCCATAAAAAAATGCCGCATTTAAATAAAACATTTGGCAACTTTACTTTTGGATCAAATTCAGGATTTTAATTAACAACACATTTTTTTCCATTATTTAAATAAAATATTCTTTAAAATAATCAAATGTTGAGCTTGTTCGAGAATTCACATTTCAAATTCTCCTAATTAAATGATCCAAAACATGAAATTAGTCGCGTCAAATTGACAACTTTATGAATTTTCCAGTTAGGCGCGAGAATATCTGACAAAAAAAAAAAAAATTTATGAAACACCTGTCGAAAGCAACAGCAAACTTTGTTTGTGCCATAAATTGCAGAAAAAGCATTGGACACGAGTGATGAGGAGCTCGGCAAGTTAAGCTGCCACACAATGTGGCAGAGACTGCAGGCTGCCCCATCTCTGGCGGCATGCAACAGCATTTATGATTAGTTGTGCTTTTGTCAGCTGTTTGGCGATGCCAACTTATTGCAAATTTTGCATGCAAGAATCATAATAATTGCATAAACAACAAACAGGCAACACAAGTAAAAACATTGCAGTCGGGTGTAACCGACAGCGCAATACTTAAACACAGTAAGAACTTTAATTTGTGGGAGATGGGTTAAAGATATGTTTGATTTGCAATTTACAAAAATTTACAAAAATATAATTATTCAATTAGGTTTTTAAAACCCAATATACTCTCTTCACTAAAAGAAGACGAAGAAGCAGCAGCATTCCATCATTTTCGTGCAGCATGCCTCAAAATGCCGCAGCCAAATCGTGGATTACAAAACATACTATATAATAATATCATGGGAGTAGAAGAGCAAATACACTTAAACTCACACACACACACACACTTGGAATGCCACACATAATTTTGCATAGTTTTATTGGCCAAGAATGCAAGAGCCGGAGCCGGAGCCGAAGCCGGGGCTAACTTTGGCCAACTGGCTGAGGGCCAAGTGGAGTGCTCGACATTGATATGCGCATTAGTTAGAGAGTAGCTACCGAGTCCCGATTCTCGACTCCCGATTCTCTAGCTATCTGTCTGTCTGTCTGTTTCAAATTCCAAATTCTGAACCAAACAACAAAACAGCTGAGCGGAATTCATAAAAGCCAACACCGTCCAGAGGCCCTGAGAAAAAGTCTTGGCAACAAGCTGTAAGCCCTATTCAGCTGCCTGTGAATACCCTGTACTAATACAAATAAATACAACAGAAACTTTTACACTTGAATACAATATATATTTTACAATGATATTTAGATAATTTTTTTTGTAGATTTTTTTTGTTAATTTTTCTGTAAACAGAAACTTTTAATTAACTAAAATAATTTTTTACGTATATTTTCAAATAAAATTTGACTAATTTTTTTAGAGCAATTTCCTAGGGTAACTCTCAGTGCAGCACATTGAACTTGTCTCAAATTTCAAAACTTATTCATTCTGACAGGCTGAATGAATTAGTTGGAATATTCTGACTAACTAAAAACCCTCAACAGCAGACTTGGCTATGACATAAGAAAATGCCTTTAAAATGCAACATTTTCATGCCGTAATTGCAAAGAAGCAACCAACAACAAATAAACAAGAACAACAAAGAGCGAAAATTCACTTGAGCGCAAAAACAAAAGCGGAAGCTTTGGCAATGATCATGCAAACTGCTCATTCATAGGATAATTATTCCATGAGTTCATCATGAACACCAAACACACACACACACTGGCACAACAATTGCTGTTGTCGTTGTTGTGGCACCTTTTGATGCATTCATTGCGCTATTCTCCACACCAAAGCCAATGTCGTGGGAGTCGCACCAGAACAGCTCTCAACCAGCACCGCCCCGACCCGCCCCGCCCCCCTCTCGTTGACCCTTAGCACACCTTTGCAGCCGGCTGCATTGCATTTTTAATGTTTTCATCGCGTAAACTGCATAAATAATTAATATGAAGCAAATGCCGCGAATTGCAATATGAAAACAAAGCCCACAAAATACTCTATAAAGAAAATTTATCTACATTTGATATAGTTATATATCTGTAGATATCGGCAACTAAATGGAAAATAAATTAGCGAATATATATTGCCCAACACGGGGTCAAAAGATCAATAGCGTACCAAGTAAAGTACTTTAAAACTACAATAAACAATATTAAATTAGAAAATAAATATTTCCATTTTGTAATTGGATTAATTTCAAATTGTGATTAAATATTAACGAATTTTTCATTTTAACAAATCAGAATCCGAATGTGGATCAGGTGTGGATTTTTCTTGACGAAAGAGGCAAAATTAACAACTATGGGATGCACTTGATTTTTTTAAACATTCGCTCAGCTTGAGATTTATTTTTATTATTTTTAACAGCTCGACTAATTCAAATATAAACTAAAATCAAATCACAAAAATCACAAATCACAGGAGGAAATAAGCACAAAAAATTGTCATATAATTTGTACGGAAACTTGAACCAATGATAATGCGAAGAGCGAAGCTGATCAAATCAAACAGTTCAAAAAATATAATTAAAAAAAGAAAAATTAAAAAAACGAGAAAATAGGAGAGAAAAATGAGTCTGGCCTCGATGAGGCGCGCAGACAGGCTGAGCATGAAAGCAATGTTCGAAGCCTTTTATAGGAAGGATTAACATTGATTATAACATATGTTACGCAAATGTAAAACTTCGATAAGTTTCGATAAGATTCGATGATAGTTACGATGATGATTCGATGATAGTTACGATGAGTGAGATGTAATTATAAATATCATAAATGATGCCAAAAAATTTAAAACTGAAATTCTAATTTAAAATTTAGGAGAAAATCAAAGTTTTGCATGACGCGGAAGTTGCCTTGCTATATTATAAATATCACAGGGTATAAAAGGCAAGTAATCGACAACAGAGAGCTGTATATATAGTTATAGTTATACATATATGTATTGCCATGCATCAGTTTTGGGTTAGTCAAAGTAATCGAGACACATGTAGACAATAATTACTTTGTCTGTGTAAATGAGTTGGCGAGAATTATAAGCAATACGATTGTGAATATGATATATTAGAACGGACAACTGTTGTATTAAATAAGCAGTTAATGACACAGTTTTTTTTTGTTTTCAGTTTTTCAGAGAATTGAACAGCGAAATGCATTGTTTCGATATTTGGTCGAGAGACAGGAAAATCGCATCATTGGTGGCCCTGCCCTGGGTTACTACGGCGCCTTACTCATCCACACAAAGAGTGAAAGAGGGAGACAGGGAGAGAGAGAGAAGGGTGTATTGACGCCTACGCTACTCACGCCTAACCAGTTTCTTATTTGCATTATTATTATTTTTTTCATTCCAAAGTAAATAAAGCCAAAAATAAAATTCTTTGACAATGACAATGACTGAGTGGTCCACATACTTAACTCAGCTTTTCACACACACTCACACTCACACACACACACACACACACACATATAAAGTATGTTTTTATATATTTGCACATTTGAATATATGTACACATATTTACATATGTACAGTATATCTATATATATATTCTGTTTTCTGTACGTGTTTGCGTCTTCCTTTCGCTGAAAACGGTAAAAAAGTAAATTTGATTCAATAAGCAGCAACAAAAGTATTTGCTTGTTTTTTTTTTTGTTGTTGACTGTTTACTCGCTTTTTATGAGCTGCTTTTTTTTTTGCTCTTTCTCGCTTCTGTTGTACGAAATTCTGCGAATTTTTATTGACAAATTTCATTAGAACTTGTATTTTTTTTTTAGCGGCAACCGACGCCCAGCGAACAGTAGCAAAAAGGGATGTGAAGGGGGGGGGGGGCCTGCCAAAGCACCAAGCACCAAGCACCTGGCGGACTAACTGTAGCTGAACTGAGCTGAACCGCAAAGAGTTGCCAAAAAAAAAAAAATAAAAAAAAAGCGGCAATCAGCTGTAACACAAACAAAAGACTTAGGCAACGAACTTGAATTGTGACTGAGCTACTGTGCGGGCTTGTATATGTGTGTGTGTGTTGGTGTTCCTGTGTGTTTGTAGCATTTTTGAGCATGGGAAATATTTCAAAAAATATTTCAGAGGAAATACTACAGACAAAATGTCAACCAATGAATTTCCATAGGGCCAAAAAGTAAGCCAAAAAGAAGTTAGGTGTGAAACGTTTTTAAACTAATTAAAATAAAAATTAATATTAAAAAATACCAATTTTAAATACACATGTATTTTCAGTAGTTCGTATGGAAAAAAAGATAAAGTATGTTAAACATTTTGGCTATGAAATTAAACAATTTTTTTCGGTCTTGTTAACTTCAAATTGTTGATTAGTTTGTATGAAAAAAAAAAAAACAATTATTAAGACAGAAAATTTAAAATTGAAAATTATATAAACTAAAAAACCGTTTATTATCTGTCAAATGTTTTGTTGAAGCCTGGAAAGCTTCGGATTTTTTATTGGTCACTAAAAAGGTCAATTGGAAATTTTAGAATAATATAAAAAACTTCTTCTATTTTCGAAATATTTAATTTATTCACTAAAAAAATCAAAAAGCATGTTTTGGGTTTTAAGATGCAATCATCTGTCAATGCTTTGGCTAATTGATTTCTCACTTGATGTTAATCAGAATTTTGCCCATAAGATTTCAGCCAACTACTTTAAGCCAGCTGCCAATTAACCTGCATACCACGAAGAGGAAGATGTTCAAGGAGCCGCAGTTCATTAATCTAAATTGTAAACAAATCGGCGAGTTTGTCATCCACAAACTGAAACTCATTAACTATGGACAGACACTCGGACAAATATAAGGCGGCTATCGAAGAATTCCAGTTCAGGAGGAGGAAGAGGAGGGGTGCCGGAGGGGCTGGCCGGCTGGTACGGTACACATGACTTGGAAGAGATCAAAAATTCAGTAATTACCAAAGCGTACACCCCATCAAAACCAACTGAATTGCTAATTTGTTGGGTCTATGCGGCAATAAGTTTGTCTAGCTATACCTTTCTCTCTCTCTCTTTCTCTTTTTCACTCCTCCCCCTCTCCCACGCCAGTATCTCTCGTTGAGTTCGTACTGTGCAGAGCAGCGTGACAAGAACAAACAAAACTGAATATAAAATTAAGAAAACAAAAAAACGTGGTAAATGTGCGAGAGTGCTTCACTTGTAGATACTCTGTACTCGGCTGTGAATTCTTGTAGCATACATTTGCACCTACTTCTGTGCATACACAATAACACACTTACACACACAGCTGCTGTAGCATTTCTTCTTTTGCTCAGTTTCCCACAATATAAATGAATTGATTTCTTAATAGCTTTTTCTTTATTATTATTATTATTATTATTCTTTATGTTTAATACTGAAAGAGAATCTTTATATCAAAATGTGAATCCTGATGTCGATTTTTTTTTATATTATATACTTTTATTGTTTTTCCTTATGAACAATAAGTATCATTAAATAAAACTGATTTTTGATTTTTTATCGAGCCAAATTTAATTTTTTTATTTATTTATAAAATAAATTAATAAAATAAATATTTTTTTGAAATTCCATTTTGAACCGAATCCAATTTAAAAGCGAAAATAAACAATTTTAAAAAATCTACTTCATATATTTTTTTTGCCTGATGAGTTGCAAGCTCTTTTATTTATTATTTAAAAAAATTTGTATTATTGAATTTATTGAAATTCCGCTCTGAAAGTTCAAATTTTAAATATTTATATAATATTTAACATTAATACAGTTTGAAGTGGTCGAAAATTATCTTTAAAATCTGTACATTTCAGCACTGATCAAGCATATATATATATATATATATATATATATATACATATATATATATATATATATATATATATATATATATATTTGTTACACAC